>ML291170.1:0-41972 GCA_005239495.1 Nicotiana undulata | reverse complement strand
GGGGGGGGGGGGGGGAGGGGCGGTATCACAACCTCCTTATACTGCCAATTGTAGTCCTCCTTTACTTTATCAAGGTAGGCCTTGGGTATCGAGCATATGTATCTCGATACCGGCTCGCAACGACCAGAAACCAACGAGGTTTTCTCGGTCTTGAAATCAAAGTTTAGCACACACCCCCAAGAATACATTCCTCAAGGTGGGGTTCCACCGAAGCTTTCTCGCCGGCCGGTTGAGAAGATGAAGCAACTTCTTTCTGTGATACCATTTTTGATGTTTTTTCCATTTGGTTTGAGTTTTAGGGAAGAAGAAGATAATAGGACTTGATGTTTGAGAAGGGATTAACAACGAAAACTTGAAGATTTTGTGAAACGGAAGAACTTAGAAGATGCAAAAAGCTTTAGAGATTAGAAAAGGTTGAAGGTAAAGTTTGAAAGAGTGTTAAAAGAGGCCTATTTATAGGATTCACGACGACGATTCAAGGGCACTAATGGCCGACCACTAGCTGACACACATTAATGACTTGGGGAACTGAACTGACGGAACGTTTCGGTCACTTTCGTAGCTTACGTCACGGGAGTGACGTCATGATAGGTAGAGGTAAAAATCGAAGGCTCAATTCGTTTCGTGTCATTACACTCCAAAAACTGAGGGGACTATCCTTATACGGTTACACCCAATTTTACTATTTGATCGATACTAGCGAAATGTATCGAAGGACGGCCCCGCAGGAGATCAGATCGAAGCACGAGAACAAGGTACCGAGTTTGAAATTCGAGATACCTGTCGAGATTGGGGCCAGTATCGATCGAGACCAGATGAGACAAACTTAGAGCAAGATCAGGGATGTCATAATAACAGAAGTGCGAGATATCTGAGACTGGTCGAAGATCATGGCCGAAATCCTGAAACGGATCATATCAAGAACGGTTAATTAGCTAATCATCATGGGATTTTCATCTGCAATTAGAATTATACCATAAGTAGAATTCTTCTACTATATAAAGGGGAGTTCCGATCATTTGTAAGAGACCTTATTCACACATTGTTCTCGCATAAAAAAGCAATTAACACTGTGTCTCTTTAGCTTATATTCTCTTGTTCATCAACTTGCTTTATCTTTAATTGTTTTTACATCAATCAGTTCGAGAGCATTCTATCTCAAGGGCTGAATTCCATCCAAACACTGGTTTGCTTTATTTTATTGTCAATTTCTATTACTAATCTTCATATTTATCAATTAGCATTAGGTGAAATCACGTATCTTTAAAACCACATTATAAGTTTATTGTTATCCAATTTTAAGGGTAAACATATATACACTTAATTACAAGATAAAAATATATATTTTCAATGCAATTTAACAGGCTAATTAGTAGGTTAGTATATCTTATTTATAAATTATCAAATAGACATGACATAATTAATAAGGGCGATCGGTTTTATGACGCACTACAAACATTTTCTTAAATATATAGTCCTTTTAGCGGGAATTAATAGAGAAAAATATAGCACAAAAGATCGATAAATATAAAATATATAGAATATTTTTGTAGGATCATTTTCTTCGGTTCGAATTTTAATCTGGCATAGGATATTGTTTCCCTTACAAATAGTTACTTGTTCTTGCAAATCATCTTGATCATATGATATTGTATAAAACCCTATACATTATTAGTGCATAAAATCATCCTCAAAATGAATGTTAATCGAGCTTGCTAGTCGTTAAGATAAGACAATTAATGGGACAAAAGGAGTACTTTTTAGGATGAAGAAAGAATCCAACGTTCCCATGAAAGGTTTAGAAGTCATAAGACACTTTATTTTCCTTTTCAAATTAGCAATGGAAAGCTAGGGATAAAATTTTAATTCCACTTTCTCAAAAGTTTGATTTGACCGATAAGTTTTTGTCCACTTTTGCATAAGGAACAAAGTATGTCTTTTTATCTCATTTAATTAGGTCCACAAAAGGTCTTTTGGGGAGTGGGAGTATAAGGGCTGCTATCCAAACAACGTAAAAAGGGAGAAGGGAATTAATGGGGAAAAAAAAGAAGGTTAGGAATGATGCTTGATTTGGACCTACCAAATAGTTAGTATACCTTTTCTTTTACCTTTTGTCAATTTTTCCTTAGATTCGCCATGTTATGTACCATATTATTAATTTTACTCCCCATATGAACAGAATAATTAGGTACCTCAACTTTGAAAAAAGTTAAGTAAATGATATCCGGAGAGAATTTTCTTAAATGGGTAAAATCATTAAAAGAAAAAAAGAGAACAGAATTCTTTCTCGAGATTTGATTGAATCAATATAAACTAAATACATATCTCCAGTTATCAGATGTCACGCTGTGAAATACTAACAAGGAGATCTGTTTTCTACTCCATTCATCCTAAAGAACGAGATTATTACTATTTGGTGAGTGAAGTCATATTTAGATTTAGAGGTTCGTCTAAATTTTCTTGTACAATCAAAAAAAGAAAAAAATGCATTGAGAAACAAGGAATAGTACTAAACTCCCCAAATCGATATTGGTAAGTACTTTTATGAATTCCCAAAAAGAAAAAGAAAAAAAAAAAGATATAATCTAAGCTGCCCACACAACCGCTTAAATTAAAAATCGCCGGCAGATGTATAATATATATATATATAATTCATATATAATATGTATACATGTCTATAATCTATGTATACCAGTTTGGAAAAGTAAACAATGAATTCGATCGGCTATTTGTGTGTATCTGTAAATCAACGTCAAGCATATTCATACAGGCATGCTGTAATCTTTATGCGTTTTGGTGCATGAATATAAGGAAGTCCGTACAGGTACTGTAAGTCCTTTGGATGAAATTGGCGATGAGGATCCACAATATTCTCTCCATGATGATGATTATCTATCCCGAATTTCAGATAGCTATAGCTCAGTGCTGCAAGAATCATTTTTCAATGCCTGTGGTTGAATGTCCAACTTTGATGATTGAAAATTTATGAATTTTGAATTTACCACCTAATTCGTAGTTCGCTTTAGGTACTGGATTCACAATTATTAAATATATAAATTTTCTAATATAAATATAAAATTTAAACAAAAGTTACTGCATTTATCCGAATCCGCAAGTGATACTCTTGCTCTGTCCTACTTCTTTGGTTTTGCCCATAGTTGGTTCCAAAAACTCTGCTATTATATTATATATAGTGTTCTAAATGCATATATAAGCAAGATACAAACAGTAAAAACTGTTTTGTTTGCTTTTAAAATGGTTGCTTTGTACTTATAATATACAGTGCTTTGAAAAGAAACCTTTATCTAAAGATCTGACGGCTCAATCTATGATTCGTCATACATGAACATTTTTTTCCAGCACCTAGGATCAATGGTGTAAGAGGGTTTGATTTTTAAGGTTCTTAATACTAAACTCAAATTATGAGTCTAAATCTAGGATATATTGAAATTTTAGCGACTTTTCACATTGTATATATTATCTATATTTAGAGAATATCTGATTTGGATGAATTGTTGCCGCAGAGCTGCATCTGCCTATGGATGGCGTTGCCTGACAAATGAAGACGAGCAGGAAAAGTTTTGCGGTGGATATATAACTATAAATGTCTTGCATAATAGTATTATTAAATGTCGAGAACTTAATTGAGGCGAGACAACAAAATCCATCATTTCATAAGATGAGCAAAGAACAAAGGTTTAACCTAACTAAAGCTAATTTATTGTCCTACCATAAACGGGAAAAAAGTAAAAGCTTGATGCCCATTTGGAGATACTACCAAACATATTTTATACCGTAGAAACTGAGGTCGTCTGTTGCATGACAAATCAGAAATGAAATATAATGGATTGAAAATCGATCGTGGATTCTGTCGAATCTAGGCACGATGTTAAAGCACGTGTCTTCAAGGTTATCGAGTCCGTAGCTCCGGAACTGACCCCTATTCCGAACCAACTCGAGAAAACATTATCGAATCAAAATAATGGGAGGCCGAAATATTCATAACCGGTCGGATATCACGGCGGGAATCTCGACACGTATCAATATAACCGATTAATTAGCAAATCATGAGATTTTTTACCTTATATAGAATTGTACCTAAAGTAGGATTCATCTAATATATAAAAGGGGTTAGATTATTTGTAAAACACATTGTAATACACATTCCAAAGGAATAAACTATCATTTCAAGTTATTATTATCTCATTATTCTGTTCTGGCACCGATTGTAGCATTTTTGACTCGAGGGTGATCAACCTTCAAGGCCAAGATTGTTCAACTTGTGTGGTTTGCATTTACTTTTCTTATCATTAATTTCAATCTTAATCTGATTTATCAATTTGTATCAAGTTAGACCATATATCCTTAAAACCACGTACAAATTCAATTGTTATCCGATTTTGAGTGTAAATAGTTTGGCGCCCACTGTGAGCTAAGGATAATAGTGGTTAATTGATACAAATCTCTATAACACACGCTGATTTACACTTTCTCTTTGAGGTGTCTTTGATTCCAGTCTAAAATACAAAAATGTCAAACTCTCATTCAACACCGATGCATGTTGACAACGAGTACGGTCACTGATAAGTGAGGATTTTTACTACTTATTAGCACCTTTTTGCTTTCGTTTTAGTCCAAAAGCTTTTAATTGTGTTCCCGAAAATTGATGAAATATGCTTAATTGCAGGAATAGTGGAAAATGAGCCCCAAAGATGAAATTTAACTCAACAAGAAGGAGTGATCTGAACTAAGCACAAACAAACAGGCATAGAAGCTTAGAAGTGCGGACTGTAGATTTTCATCTGCGGCTGCAGATTGTGAAGAAACTCTTATAAAAGTCAAGTGCAAACTGCGATCCTCACTTGACATGTGCGGCCGCAGAACCCGGGCAAGAGCAAAAGTTCAGAGAACGAGCATCTCAAGTTCAACAGAAGTGCGGATCGCACAATTATTATGCGACCGCAGAAGAACATCTATGCAGTTGCAGTCACATTTGTGCGGTCCGCAGAAGAGCAATGTGCAGCCGCACTCAGAAATTCGCGGACCGCAGAAAGAGAGAAGTGCGGCCGCAGGTTTCCATTCCTGTCAAGATGAAGCAAAGTGCGGACCGCACTTGGAATTGTGCGGCCGCAGAACCTCCGAAATGGCATTTTTGTCATCAGCAGCCACTCTAGATGTTTTCTTTTGCTCCTTTCAGTAGTTTTTGCTATTTCGGGCTTTTTGAATATTGATTTCATCATTTTAAAAATTATTATGGGTTTAATTACCATTTCTTCTTCTTTTTAATCTAATTTAAGCATGAGTAGCTAGATTTTTACTAGAGTTGTGACCCAACCCTAGTGTGTGAACATAATGGTGTTTGATTTATTGCATGTTTATGGTTGGGTGTTGATTATCTAGCCTTGTTCTTGCTTTTATTTGGAGAATTAATGGTTTCATACATTATTTCATGCTATTTTGACTTAGTCTTTACTTGAGAAAGAGAGACTTAGTCAGGGAACTTAGCTAGCAAGAAATTAGGTCAATCAAGAGATTGATAAGCCCAATTAAAGGGTTGAACCTAGAGATAGTAAAACCCGATTTGAGTTTATTATCAACATCTTTGTTCAATGCCCATTTGGACTTGAGAAAGCCAAATTGAGCAAAATCACTCTATGACCGAGAGGTATTGAGTGGGTACTTGAGTGTTGATAGCTATAATACACCCTGAACAATAAAATAAGCTTTAAAGTTTACAACCCATTAGCCGAACACCTAGGTGAAGGTCATAGCCCTAAGCCTTTTTATCATATGAAAAACAACAAAAACAATTTTGTAATTTCATTCTTTAAATCGCAACTGTAGTCTAACTCAGGTTTCCAAACAAAAACCTAATATTGCGGAAGTGCAAATTCAAATATACAAATTCACACATTAAGATATATACTACTAACACCTATTCACATAGCTCCCTGCGGAATTAGACTCTGACTTTTGTTCGGTATTATTATTATCGACCGTTTTCATATTCTCAAATAGAGGAGTGAAATTGGAAGATATCAATTTTTGGCGCCGTTTCCGGGGATCCAAAAGGCAGTGTTAGCCATATATTTAGGTGTGTTTTTGGAATATCTTCTTTTTCTTCCTTGTTACAAATGTGTGAGTATTGTAGGTGCAATCATGGCAAACGATGAGTTCGGAAACATAGCCGTGGGGGATGTGGACATTGATGATGATGCAATGGATGAGGTCCCTCTTGAACCTCAAGCCAATAGATGAGGCCGACTGCCGCAAGACAATGTTCCCATTCCACGCCCACCTCCACCACGAGTGTCTCCACTCCGGGTGTTGGCAAATGAAGGGTATGAAAGTTCTATAGTCTCACCCTGTATTAGGGAAGGCAACTTTCAAATAACCAACATGATGCTCACTTTGCTCGAGCAATGAGTGTTCTTCACCGGTGCACCGGGTCAAAATGCATATAAACATTTGAAGGGGTTCGTTGATACATGTTGAGGAAGAAAGCAAACAAATGTCTTCGAGGATGTAGGCTAAGGATTTTTTCCCTTCTCTCTACAGTGGAAAGCATTAGATTGGTTGGAATTTTTGCCAAATCGTTCCATTCGTATTTGGTATGAACTAGTGGAGAAATTTATTTCAAAGTACTTCTCCCCCGGGAACATGGCCATTATTCGGGATGAAATTCTTGCATTCAAGCAAGAGCCTAATGAACTAGTACACGAGATATGGGAATGATATAGGACAATGGTGAAAGAGTGCCCCAACAATGATATGACAGAGAACATGATTCAACAAACTTTCTATCGGGGGATCACTACCACCAACCAACGTGTAGTGAATCAACTTTCCGGTGGGAACTTCATGACTACGCCTTATGTGGAGGCGTGTGATATTTTGGATGAGATGGAATATACTTCATCGGTGTGTCAATCTGGAGCCAATGTTAAACATTTGAAGGGGTTCGTTGATACATGTTGAGGAAGCAAGCAAACAAATGTCTTCGAGGATGCTTTTAGGCTAAGGCTTTTTTCCCTTCTCTCTACGGTGGATAGCTTTAGATTGGTTGGAACATTTTCCAAATCGTTCCTTTCGTATTTGGGATGAACTAGTGGAGAAATGTATTTCAAAGTATTTCTCCCCCGGGCACTTGGCCATTCTTCGGGATGAAATTATAGCATTCAAGCAAGAGCCTAATGAACTAGTACACGAGATATGGGAAAGATATAGGACAATGGTGAAAGAGTGCCCCAACAATGATTTGACGGAGAAAATGATTCAACAAACTTTCTATTGGGGTGTCAATACCACCAACTAACGTATAGTGAATCAACTTTCTGGTGGGAACTTCATGACTATGCCTTATGCGAAGGAGTGTGATATTTTGGATGATATGGAAGATACTTCATTGGCGTGTCAATCTAGAGACAATGTTCGACAAGCTGACCCGAATGTGATTCTTCTTCATAAAGAGTTACATGGCCATGGGCGAGGAATAGCCGAGTTGACAACCACCATGAACCAATTGGCAAAGTCTCAACTTCAACAAGTGCAAAATCCGTGGCAAGTCAATGTTATGGAGGGAGCCAATAAGATGGTAAAAAGAGAAGAACAAGAAGTCCACAAGTGCAACAATGAGTGGAAAATTTTGTGTAAGATGATAATGGATTTTATCAAAGAGATTCTTACGATGATCAAGATGAAGAGGTCCAATATGTGAACAATTTTCAAGGGCAAAGAAACAACTACCAAGGTCGGTGGAACAATAAACAAGGAATTCGGTGTTCGGGTTTTCAAAGGCCCTCGATGTACCAACAACGGAGAAACCCACATCCTTATCCTTCTCATGGTCCTAGTTCCTCCAACAATAAAATAGGTCCTATTGAGAACGTGTTCAAGCAAATAATGGAGAAGAATGCCAATTCCGATGCCCAACTTGCTTCACAAAACACATCAATTCGTAACTTAGAAGTGCAAATAGGTAAAATCTCTCAAGCTTTAAATTCTCGTCCTAAGGGGGAACTACCAAGTGATACGGTGGTGAACCCGAAGGGAGGGAACACTATGGGGCATGTCATGGTCGTTACTACAAGAAGTGGAAGAGGTGGGAATGCACCTACCTCAAGTCAAGGGCAACTTGTGAATGATGAGCAAGTGGTAGAAGAAGAGGAGATCCCGAACAATGTTGTGCAAGCAAATGATGAAGTGTGAATTGATATTGATGACACGGTGGAAGAGACTCAAGATGATGTGAACCCGGCTAGGGATCATGTGATTGACATACCAGAACCGGTAGTGACAAAAGCTAAGGCACCATTTTCTAAACCACATCCTCCCTATCCTCAAAGGCTTTCCAAGAAAAATGGCGAGAATCAATTCAAAACATTGATCGATATGATGAAGAGTCTCTCTATAAATGTGCCATTAGTTGAAGCTTTGGAGAAAATTCCGAATATGCAAAGTTTATGAAAGACTTGGTGACAAAGAAGAGATCGACGAATTTTGAAACTACCAAAACTACCAGTCACTCACCAAGTGAGTGCAATTTTCCATTCGATGGCTCCAAAGTTGGAAGATCCCAGTGCTTTTACAATTCCTTGTACCATTGGAAGTTCTGAGTTTGCAAAAGCACTTTGTGACCATAGGGTGAGTATCAACTTGATGCCCTATTAGGTTTTCAAGACATTGGGAATTAGGCAACCAAGACCCACGTCCGTGAGATACAAATAGCCGATCTTAAAATGAAGAGATCATTGGGGGTGATTGAGGATGTATTGGTTCGAGTTGACAGGTTCATTCTCCCGACGAATTTTGTTATTTTTGATTGTGAAGTGGACTATGAGGTGCCGATTATTCTTGGGAGACCTTTCCTTAAGACCATAAAGTGTCTTGTTGATGTGGAAGCCGGTGAGCTCACTTTCTGGGTGGGTGATGAAAAGGTGGTGCTCCACGTGTGCAAATCTATGAGGCAGCCGAATAGCAATTAAGTGTGATCGTTCGTATACTTGGTGATCGATGTGATTAATGATGATACATGTGCCAAGATTAATGTGGGTGACATGTTTGAGGCCGTTTTGCTCAATTTTGATGATGATGAAATGGATGGCTTCATGGAATGTGTTAATTCTTTGCAAGGGATAGGGTCATATAATTATGCACCTTGAAAACTTTCCTTGGATCTTGTGAATAGTAAATCTCCTCCTACAAAGCCTTCAATTGAAGAACCTACTATCTTGGAGTTGGAGCCATTACCTCCACATCTCAAGTATGAATTCCTTGGACCTTGCTCTACTATACCGGTTATTCTTTCCTTTTGTTTGACTAACGTGTAGGTTGACTCTACATTGGCGGTGCTCCACAAGATGAAGAAAGAGATTGGGTGGACTTTGGCGTATATTCGGGGAATAAAGCCCCGCATTTTGCATGCATAAGATTAATTTGGGGAAGATTCCAAACCCTCCATTTAAAATCAAAGGAGACTCAGAGACTCCATACAAGATGTGGTTAAAAAATAGATCATAAAGTGGTTAGATGTCGGGGTTGTCTACCCTATATTTGACAGTTCGTGGACTTCTCCGGTGCAATGTGTACCGAAGA
Source organism: Nicotiana undulata (assembly GCA_005239495.1). Taxonomy (NCBI): domain Eukaryota; kingdom Viridiplantae; phylum Streptophyta; class Magnoliopsida; order Solanales; family Solanaceae; genus Nicotiana; species Nicotiana undulata. Next base: position 32,378 of record ML291170.1, on the reverse strand, counting down.
AGGGGGGGGGGGGGGCATAACTGTGGTTACCAATGATAAGAACAAGTTGATTCCAACACGAACGATGACCATATGGAGAGTGTGCATGGACTATCAGAAGCTAAACAAAGTCACAAGGAAAAACCATTTCCCACTACCCTTTCTTGACCAAATGCTTGATAGGTTGGCCGACCGGGCGTTCTATTTCTTTCTAGATGGATATTTGGGCTACAATCAAATCCTTATTGCCCCGGAAGATCAAGAGAAAACAACATTCACTTGTCCCTGTGGCACTTTCTCTTTCAAGCGGATGCCATTTGGCTTATGCAATGCACTGACAACTTTTTAACTCTGTATGATGGCGATATTTTCGGATATGGTAGAGGACTACCTTGAAGTATTCATGGATGACTTTTCGGTAGCTGGGGATTCCTTTGATGATTGCTTGGCAAATTTGGATAAGGTATTGACAAAGTGTGAAGAAACAAACTTGTTATTTAATTGGGAGTTATGCCATTTCATGGTCGAGGAGGGTATTTTCCTTGGCCACGAGATTTCAAAGAAGGGGATAGAGGTCAACAAGACGAAAATAGAGGTGATTTCTAAACTTTCACCTCCAACATCCGTGAAGGGCGTGAGAAGTTTCTTGGGTCATGCGGGGTTCTACCGGCGTTTCATAAAGGGTTCTTCCAAAGTAGTGAACCCCTTGTGAAAACCTTTGGATAAAGATGCTAAATTTCACTTCAGTGATGATTGCATGAGAGAATTTGAATTTTTCAAGTTCAAGTTGACAACTACTCCCATTAACCGCTCCTAATTAGAGCATCCCATTTGAGATCATGTGTGATGCTAGTGATGTAGCGGTTATAGCAATTTTGGGGAAACGTATCAATAAGATCTTTCATCCGATCTACAATACTAGCAAGACCAAGAATGATGCCCAAGCCAATTACATTGTGACAGGAAAAGAGCTCCTTGCCATTGTGTTTACTATTGAGACGTTACGCCCGTACTTGATTGGTGCAAAAGTGATTGTCCGCTCGGATCATGCGGCACTTCGTTAACTTATGAATAATAAAGATTCCAAATCCCAGTTGATGATATGGGTGTTTTTGTAGCAAGAGTTTGATATAGACATCCAAGACCGAAAAGGAACTGAAAACCAAGTGGCTAGCTACTTGTCTCGTATGGAGGAGTAAGGGAGGCTGAATGATGGCCTTGAAATTAATGACTCCTTCCTCGATGAGAAACTCTTAGCATTTCAGTGAAAAATGTGCCATGGTTTGCGGATCTAGCAAATTTTCTTGTGAGTGGTATCATCCCGGATGAGTTCTCTTCAAACCAAAGGAAGAAGCTCAAACGGGATTGTCAAGACTATTATTGGGATGAACCGTACCATTTCCGTATTTGTACGAATGGAGTGATTAGAAGATTTGTACCGGAGGAGGAACAAGTTGAAATTCTTGGGGCTTGTCATTCTTCGCCGTATGGTGGTCACCATGGTAGAGCAAGAACAACGGTCAAAGTGCTAAGTTGCGGTTTCTATAGGCCGACTCTTTACAAGGATGCAAGTGATCTAATCAAACATTGTGATGAATATCAAAGGGTCGGTGAAATCTCAAAGAAAAATGAAATGCCTCTCACCACCATTTTGGATATTGATATTTTTGATGTGTGGGGTATTGACTTCATGGGACCTCTCGTGAGTTCTTGTGGAAATACCTATATCTTGGTCGCGGTTGATTATGTGTCTAAATAGGCTGAGGCCGTTTCTCTACCTAACAATGAAGCAAGAAGTGTGGTGACATTTTTGAAGAAGAACGTCTTCACTAGATTTGGTACTCTTCGGGCTATCATAAGTGATGGGGGTCGCATTTTTGCAACACAGATTTTGACACATTGCTTAGAAGTATGGTGTCACTCAAAAGGTTACGACTCCCTATCACCATTAAACTAGTTGTCAAGTGGAAGTCCTCAACCAGAAGATAAAGAGTATTTTGTCCAAACCAATGAATGCTAATCAGACGGATTGGTCAAAGAAGCTTAATGATGCACTATGGGCTTATCAGATTGCTTTAAAAACTCCTATCAGGATGTCTCCATATCGGTTGGTGTTTCGCATAGCTTTTCATCATCCGGGGAACTCGAGCACAAGGATATGTGGGCTTTATAAAAGTTAAATTTTGATTGGGATGCAACTGCTAACTTGTGGGTTGCACATTTGAATGAACTAGATGAATTCCGGTACCATGCATATGCAAGTTCGTCCTTGTATAAATAAATAATGAAGTACCTTCATGACAAATAAATCTGAAATAAGGAGTTCAAGGTGGGCGATCTTGTTTTGTTGTTCAACTCATGATTGAAGACATTTCCCGGAAAGCTAAAATCCAAATGGAGTGGTCCCTTTGAAATTGTGGGTGTGACACCTTTTGGTGCATTCGACTTGAAGAACATAAATGATGAGGTATTCCGAGTCAATGGTCACTAGGTGACACGTTATTTGGGACAAGATGATGATGGCCACGTGGTGGATGTGATTCATTTGAAGTAATGGTAATACGCATCGTGCCACGACGTTAAATCAGGCACTTCTTGGGAGGCAACGCATGTTTCTTTATCTTTTTATTTTCTTCTTTTTTAGATAGATCTTATTTTGTGCTAACTGGATTTGAAGTGTGTTGCAGTAATGTAGTTTCTTTACAGGAAGTGTGTTTAGAAAAATTGGCTAAGTATGGAAAAATTGCGGACTTGGATGCTACAGCAGAAGGTAAATGCGGTCGCACAATTTTTGTGCGTGCCGCACAACTTGAGATGGATATTGCATACTCTCTGAAGTTTGTTTGTCATAAAAACAGCCAAAGTGTGTCAGCACAGCAAATTTTGCGGTCCGCACCAAAATCTGCGGCCGAACAACTAAATCTGCAGACCGCAAATCATCAAAAGAAGTGGAACACCAGGTAATAGAGTGCGGACTGCATAAGGATTATGTGGCCGCACTCGTCTCTTGATTCCTTAGCAAAACCCACTGTGTAAAAATAGTAACCCCAAGGCTACTGTTGAAACTTTCTGTTCTCTGAGAAATAAAAAAAGGGCTAAAATTTTGAACACATCTGATTCAATCATCTACCACCTAATTACATATATGTGATCATTCTTTAGTACCACTTCATCACTGGTATGTTGAAATCGTTTTTAGGATTCTCCAATTTTCTTAGTTTAACTTACAATTTGTTAGTTATTTTAGAACATTTGTCAATTTCATATCCATTCAAGGTTTAAATTGTGTGGGTTAACCCTTACTTGATTTTTGGGGGGAGTTGGTAGTTTGATTGTCATGTTTAGTTTCTATCACTATGTCCAACTTGTGCATAACTAAAAAACCTAATAGACTTTGCCCGATTGAATTTTGAAATGTGCGGCCGCATAAGGAATTGTGCGGTCCGCAGAAGTATAGATTAGGTCAGTTAGTGAGGTAGGATTTTGCGGACCACACTTAAAATTGTGCGAACCGCAGTAATTTCATTGTGGCCAGAGAAACGTATGTGCGGACGTAGATCAAGCCAATCTCTTTTATCAGACAGTTGGCACTTTTAGATAGTTTCATGTGCGGCTGCACTTGCAATTGTGCGGACCACACTTCCCCACCCTGAAACATGTTTTGTTCTATGACTTTCTGTTTATCTTCACTTGAATTATAACTGACTCCTGCTGTTGTTTGTTGTAGAAAATTGTTAGGTCACGTGGTCGTGGTGATACATCAAAAGGGAAGGCTGAACCTTCCCGAGGCAAAGGCAAAGGCAAAAGCAATTTACCCCTTGCCCTCCAAAGAGTAATTAGTAAAAAAGCCACAGCAGGTCGAGGAAGACAACCCGAGCCCCAAATCTAGTTCATATGCCCCATCTAGGAAAGCATCAAAGAGCGACTCAGTGCTAGAGCAGCCTGGTGTGCAATCATAGCCATAACATCCTCAGGGCGGATACCAACATAGAAACGAGCCTACATCCTCTGAGAGCACTTCTGAGGGTTCAGAAGGTAATAGTCAGGCTTGGAGCCCTCATTGACACATGCCCTCAATGCACTTGTTATCATAGTGGATGTTAATGATCTCCCAGATGATGGCCGACGGGGTGATACTAGAGTAGTCGGCCTTGAGAGGTCAAAGAAGAAAGAGATTTGGGAAGATAGGTTTGTTAGTTTGGCTTCTTTCACAAGATTTCAAGAGTGGTGGCCGGCGAGATAGCACACTCTTGAGCGCCAGTTCAATTAGAAAGTCCTTGATAAATACAACCCAGCAATGTTGAGACAGTTCTGAGAGCGAAAGTGGCGGATGTGGTTCACCCTAAGTGTGATAGATGCCAAGGAATCTTGGGTCCGAGAATTTTACACTAATGTGGCGCATATAAAGAAAGGGACCGAGGTAACAAAAGTGAGAAATCTGAAGGTGAGATTCGACCAGAGCACCCTGAACGCTTATTTAGGGTTTCAGGATTTGGAGCCTGTACATTACCTGGAAATGTTTGCACTGGGAGATGCAGCTTGCCGGTGGCTTGCTGAGATTCTTGCAGCTCCGGGGCCACCTCTGGCATGGATCACAGCAGGGGTTCCTATTCAGCATAACACCCTAAATTTAGAGGGATGGCAGACATTTGTATGTAGCAGACTAGACCCGTGCCGAAATGAAACAAATCTTCAAATTCCACGGGTACTGCTAGTTGCCTCTATTATAGCCGGGTACCTGATCAATGTGGGTGCCGTGATGTCGGCCAATATGTGCGTGGTTTCCAAGCAAGGTGACACCTCCTACCCGTGTCCCAACACCATCACTGAGTACCTTACAGATACGGGGGTGGATCCAAGGGATTTTAACACTAAGGTGCGGGCGAAGAAGCCTTTCTCATGGTATTCTTTGATGGATGGTGGAAACCCAAAGAAGAAGAGTCAGCCCCACACTATTGCGAGCCAGTCTGCCCGCCGGGGTAGCTGCTGAGACAGTTGATGTTCCATCTACTTTAGCAGATCCTTCTAATAGTGCAGCAGCTATGCTTCCACCTCCTTCTTCAGGCCCTTCAGCGGCACCAATTACAGGTTCCACATCGGCTTTGAAGCCGGTTTCCATGCCCACGCATCCACTATCTGCGTTTCTAGTCTCCCAAACACTAGTGAACCTCAACAAGTTGATGCAGACAATCACTACAAAAGTGACTAACATATCCAATGTTGTTGCAGCACGGTCATCTACTATGGCACCCTAGATTCCTTCGACAATCGAGGATATATTGAAGAAGATCTTGGAAAACCAAACCACCATCATGAAAGCCTTAGTAGTGCATGGATCAGTGATTGAGGAGGTGGGGAAGCAGGTAAGGAAAATGAGTAAATCCCGGGTGTCCAAGAAATCAGTTGACAGGTTGAGGAGAGAGGTAATCAAGATAGCAACAGCTGGTGATCTTTCATTCGATTTTCTCATAGGGTCATATGTACCAGCACCAACAGATCCAGCAGCACCGTCTGTTCTAGTGGCACCAGCTGGCCAGTTTGAGGAGCAAGACTTGGCTGCTGACACTGCTGACCCAGTTACTCCCAGATGTTCACTAACCCAGTTACTCCCATAGCCGATGATGATGAGATCCAGTTAGATAAGACTGAGGGCGGTGACACTGCTATAGACACAGGGATGTCTAAGGCCACATAGGGAGTCCTTTTCACTCTTACCCTTCTTTATTCTTGTTTTGTTAAGCATTGGGGACAATGTTTATTTTTATTCGAGGGGGTGGAGTTATTTGATATTTAGATGACTTTTTGATATTTTGTTTATAATAACTGACAATAGTTTCTTATTTCTCTTTGTTCTCTATGTATATTCTCTCTGTTCTCTTTTGATGAATATATTCTCTCTTTTCCTCTCTCATTATGTATATTCGTTATGCTTTCAGTAGTTTGATTTTTAGCTTCTTTATTCCCTTTTCTCATAAGTCTATGTTTAATCTAGTACCTTCTTTTTAATTTTGTAGATTCTTTTTATATTTTTTTGGTGATCAATAAGCCATTGGTTTTCTTAGTTTCACGGATCTTTCCAAAGGTACTTTTCGTGTGAACCGGGTGACTCGTCCCAACAATGGATGGCGTGAAAACCTTTTTAAAGGATTGAGTCTATTTTTGGTGTTTAGGTAGGAATAGTAGTAGTGATGAATAAAAAGACCTAATTGAGTTAGGCTCAAAGAGTAAAACATGTTTCACTTGGTACAAACACACTTAACTACGTTCTTATTAGTAAAAACAATGTTTTTTGAAAGATATAGCTCTAGTTAGTGACCTTGTAACTCTTGTGTTGACTTAGGGAATCATTGAGTGGTTTAGTCGAACCATAGTGATTTTCAATCTTGAATATGGTCGTTGTGGGCCCTAGACTCTATCCTCTTTGACAATATCGTTGTGTGAGAGGTGAGTTTTTTTTTTGTACAAGTCTAAGTACCCGTATGAATGGTCTAGAACTTGCCCTGAATGTGTCTCTCGGAAATATTTTTAAGTTTTGCTTGGCTTGAGAAGTGATTGTAGGCGCTCCTTGACTCGCTTAAAAGTTTCCATGGTCCGCCAATGTTGTTATCCCTAGTAAACCCATTTGATCCTAAAACCTTTCTCATTTGATAACCATGTTACAAGCCTTTCCTGTTTTGTCGTAACCCTCTCTTGGCACCCAAGCTTTCCTTAACACTCATGTGAAATAATTGGCTAAAATGTAAGTTTGGGGGAGATACGAGGAGTTGGAAAAAGGTATCAAGGCACAAAAAGAGAAAAGAAATGAAGAGAAGGAAATCCAAGAAAAAGAAAGAAAGAAAAAAAAAAGAATTATGCAAAAATAAAGTGAATAAGTTGAAGAGTTGAAGGGATTCAAAGAAAAGTAATGATGCAAAGCATGGAGAAATAAAAGAAGGAGAAAATGAATATCATGACCAAGAAAGAGTGATGCTAAGTCTCTCTAATCCCTCAATGGAAAAGAAACTACCTCAAAGAGTTGGCAAAGCATGAGCGATAAGAGAAAATGGAGTGCGTAAAGGAAATATGAACCCGTTCTACCATAGCATATCTAACCTTAGTCCAAAAGCCTTCATTGCATTCCGAAAAAAAAGTCCTACGTGATTTCAAGCCGAGTGAGATTACATTAGTGGTGATTTACATGAGGGGAAAGCCTATGGTACTTAAAGCCGTACTTGTGACCTTATTTTGAGAGAGATGAGCGATCCTTTCACAAATATTTGAATTGAGTGATACATTCTTGAGTGAGATATGCAAACAGAGAGTAGAGGAGGAGGACTTTAGGATCCACAATGACTTACATGAAAGAGCGAGCTTCCTTGATGAATAAAGTCAACTCTTGATGCTCAGGTGTCACATTAGAGCTAGAGGTGATAGGTTCAGTGATGGTGCTGATGAAGATCAACATTGTGACCTCCTATTGGCAACAACTTCTCTTGAGAAACCTTCCACAATGAGACCTTCACCCATACTTACCAGAAGCAAAGCTGCTTCAAGAAGCAGCAATCCACCAAATCAAGAACCCCCCATCATTCTTAAATGATAAGTACAATCATTTGAAATGTTAGAGGCATCAGAACCTCTAGAGCTATTGAGAGACTCAAAAAACTCAAACAAAGTCATAAACTTTCCTTCATTGATTTGCTGGAACCATTCCGGGACAACCCTCACCTTGATTTCTACCTTAATTACTTCAGAATCCAGCTCTCTATGAACCAAGCTGCTGCAAATATCGATAACAAAATTTGGCTCTTTTGGGATCAAGACTTCACTAGCACTCTTTTGGATCAGGATGAATAGCAGATGACCATTGAACTGAAGCATGTTGAACTTGGCAAAATTATTCAGCTTACAGTTGTGTATGCCAAGTGCAAACCGACATTGAGAGCTCCACTATAGGAGAATCTAAGACATAAATCTACTATATGTAATATTCCTTGGTGTGTATTTAGGGATTTCATTGTTATTGCATCCTTTGGGGAAAAGACTGGGGGAATTCCCTACCAGATGAATAAAAGCATTGTCTTTCTAAGCATGAATGAGGACTGTGGTCTAACAGACCTGAGCTTCTATGGACCTAGATACACTTGTTCTAATGAAAGGGGTCCATGTTCTATTGCATGGAAAAGATCGGACAGAGGTCTAGTTAATGACAATTGGCTAAGCTTTTTTTCTGCAACCTCCATCACTCATTTGGCTTCAACTGGCTCATATCATTCTCCTCTTCTGATGGAGTTGACAAAACGCATTCAAGAAATACTATAGATTCTTCAACTGCTAGGCGAAGAATGAATCATTTATGCCTCTAGTTCAGGAAGTGTGGAATAGTCCTATCAATGTAAGTGCTATGTGGATCTCAAGGTTCTTTCTAGTGCTTTGAGCAAGTGGTCCAGACAACAATATGGTGACATTTTTCAGAAACCCAAAGAATTTGAACAAAAGGTCAAAGAAGTAGAAGAAAATGAGCAGCATCCAATGATCATGGGGACAAACAAAACCTGCATGATCTACAAGCTCAATACACCAGACACTTGAAACTAGAAGAAGATGTTTTGAAACAAAAAACTCAGTTGCAATGGTTCAAGGATGGTGATGCCAATTCCAAATATTTTCATAGTTGGATAAGGGGTAGAAGAAGAAAGCTTTTTATCCACAAAATCAACGATGAAAATGGGGATTGGATCCAAGGTGATGAAGCAATAGGGGTAGTTGCTCGCAACGTTTTAGAAGATCTCCTTTCTGAAAAAGGGGGACACATTAGAGAAGATATTCTATCTTGTATTCCTAATATGATAACTCTAGAAGATAACACAATTCTAGCCAAGGATCCCACTTTAAATGAACTAAAGGAAGTTGTTTTGTCCATGAATCCAAATAGTGCAGCTGGACCATATAGAATGAATAGAAAATTCTACCAAGCATGTTGGGATGTTATCAAAGATGATCTACTCAATGTGATTCTTGAATTCTTTGGAGGTAGTGACATGCCTAGATATATGACAAACGCTTGCTTGATCCTTCTTCCAAAAATTGAATTTCCTAACTCCTTCACTGAATTCAGACCTATTAGCCTAACCAACTTCATCAACAAGATCATTTCAAAGCTAATTTGTTCCAATCTATCACCAATTCTACCAAACATCATCTCTTCAATCAGTCTGGCTTTGTTAGAGGAAGAAGTATCTCTGAAAAATATCATGTTGGCTCAGGAAATTGTGCAAGGCATTAAGAAACCTAACATTGGAACCAATGTTGTTATCAAGATCCATATGGAAAAGGCCTATGACAGAGTGTCTTAGAGTTTTACATGCCTCATGCTTAGAAGAATGGGGTTCAATGAGATGTTCATTGGCATGATCTAGAGAACCACTTCCAATAATTGTTACTCTGTAGTGATAAATGGAATTAGGAATGGTTTTTTCAAATCCCCTAGGGGTATAAAATAGGGAGATCCTTTGGCACCATCCCTCTTTATCATTGGGGCAGAACTTCTCTCCAAAATGCTCAACAACCTCAACAATGATCAAATTTTCAATGGTTTTTACATGTAAAAAAGGGTCCTCAAGTCAATCATTTGAGATTTGCAGATGATATTATCATCTTCAAATCCGGAACCAGAGTTTCCGGACAGAAGATTATGAGAATCTTAGGGGATGATGAGAATACTTCCCGCCAGTTGATAAATAAGGCTAAGAGTCACTTCATGACTCCCATATGTATTTTCCAATACAATGTCTATAAGATCTCTCGAATCACTGGTTTTTCCAGGAAAGAATCACCAATCACATACCTATGTTGCCCCCTCTGCATTGGAAGAAAAATAATTATATACTTCAATGGACTGATATCTAAAATTGTGAGCAAAATTAGAGGACGACATAGCAAATTGTTTTCATATGGAAGAGTAGCTACATTGATCAAATATGTGTTGCAATCCCTCCCCATTCACCTACTATCAACTGTTTAACCACCCCAAACTGTCATGAAACAACTGGAAAGACAGACTGCTAATTTTTTCTAGGGCATGGAGAAGGACAAAAACAAATATCATTGGGCTTCCTGAGAGAAGTTATCATATCCTCAAGAAGAAAGGGGTGTGGGTTTTAAAACAGTGGCTGATGTTTGTAAGGCTATGGAATTCAAACAGTGGTGGAATTTAGAACCAAAATTTGTTTTTTAGAGAACCTTCCTATTAGCCAAATATTGCAAAAGATCACACCCAGTCTCAAAGAAATGGCACCCTGGCAAATCACAAACTTGGAAGAAAATGATGTGTAACAAGCAAGAAGCAGAAGCACACGTAAATTGGAGGCTATATTCAGGAAACGCAAGCTTTTGGTGGGATAATTGGTCGGGAACAAGTCCCTTAGCTAGATACAGAACTGAGGGAGCAAAACAAGGCAACATCACTGTCTCTCAATTTGGGAATCTAGAAAATGGATTCTTCATAAGATTCACAACCAAGCTCCAACCCAAAAAATTACTGATATCACTCAGATCCCGATACATATTTCTTCCCACTCCCCTTCTCCAAGACATACCTCTTAGATTATTACTGATGAAATGGTGGATGTAGGAGAGTAGGAATGATGTGCATAAACTCCTCCTAGATATACATCTGCGGAAAAACATATGTAGTGCTAGATATGGTTCCAAGTAATAATCTATGATCAAAGTTATATTCTGTGTCAACTCTAACATCAGTCTGATCCTCAGAGCCACATATACCTCCTTCCAATTGCCTCTTCAATGGAATGTACTTTACTCCACAGCTGAAACAATGCAACATCAAATTTGCACATCACATGTTACCTGGCACAAACCTGAGGATGGATTTGTTAAGTTGAACAGTGATGGCAGTGCCCTCAACAATCCAAGTAAGATTGGTGCAGGGGAAATTATTAGAGACCACCTAAGGAGATTCATCCATGCTATAACATGATCACTTGGAGAGGGAACTAATAACATGGTAGAAATTGAAGCAACCATTATTGGCATGAAGTGGTGCTTGGAGAACTGTCACCTCAAAGTGCATTTAGAATTTGATGTTGCACTACTTGTTCATTGGATCAACCATGAATCTGAGCCCCCTTGGAGTTTAGAGATGCAACTGAAGAATCTGATTGAACTAGGCTCCCAGTGCCAGGAATTCAAATGCTCTCATGTGTATAGGGAAGCTAATTGTCCTGCTTATTCTCTATCTAAGCTCAACCATAATCTCCCCAAAATCACCTATTTTGAGAATATTCTTGCCCCTTCCCAGAAAAATCAAAGGTCAAATCAGACTTGACGAGATGATCACCCCAGCCTTTAGACATAAGAAAACAAGCAAACTTCATCCCTTGTCAAATCACACTTCCACCTCCAACTCTAATGGACATGGTTAAACATAAAAAATACCTAGGAGCAGATCACACAGTCCAAAGAGCAGGACCTTTTCCTCTAACTTGTTTGTTTCATTTTGCATGCGACAGGGATAAACTCAGATTACTAATGCACTTGCAAGGAGTGGTATTAGCATCCTAGATGCTCAAGCTTCTGCAGTTGTGTCAGTTCTCCTGGGTTATCACATGGATCCTACAATCTTGACACAAATACATTCAACCCCAACTTGGAGGATCCATCAGAGAATTGTTATCTTCAACCACAGATACACAAACAGAAATACCACTAAAGTCCAACAATGGTCCACCCAAAAGCACACACTTAGAACTCCAGGCAATCAACAGTTAGATGCCCACCTCTCAATCTATCTACATCAGGCACTTCTACAACAAATTGTCCTCTTCACAAGACCTCAACAAGTCAATCCTAGGGGTTCAATAATGCCCTATTTTCCCACTAGTTATCAGCAACTAATGGTTACACATTGCATCAATTTTGGAAGCTAGAAGGCACTAGTTCAATCTGTATGCTTCAAGGCTCCTTGGATGAAAGGAACACGCCAATACTCACCTTCTAACAACATCAGGCAGTAGAAGCACTGCTGCCAATGTAAAAGAAAAGTTGAATATAGCTCTCACCATTCTCAATTTGTTTTCCCACACTCTCTAAGGAACATCTACATTGATTGTAGTTGTAGAATTTGTTGTATATGGAAGAAAATCTTCCAATTCACTAAATTAGTAGATTTAGGATCTCTTGTGTATTTTTGTATAGTTTACCTAGAATTACTTCACTTTGCTTTTGTATACCCAATTGCCTACCAATTTTGGATAGACAATTGGTACCCCATCATAGGTCTAACTTCACATAGCTCTCAGGGTGCACTTGGTTGTCATGTTTGAAGGACTAAGTGTATGTCCAGCTTTCTTCTGGAGGTAAGGTTTATTTTCCCTCCATTGTTGTACTTTATATTTTCTTATTTATAAAAACCAACCCTAGTCCCAAGACCTAATCGACTTGTTAAAAAAATAATTGTTTGTGCCTAAAGTTCAACCCATCACCTTGTTAATAATTCATAAGTGTTATGGGTAATTGTTGGTCCAATTGATGTGCGATTGATGTATCTTTGATTTGTTGGAATAGCTCTTAACTTGTGGAGGTTCGAATTATCTTATTTACTTGAAAACAAGCAAAAGCTTAAGTTTGGGGGAGTTGATAAGTGAGGATTTTGACTACTTATTAGAACCTTTTTGCTTTCGTTTAAGTCCAAAAGTGTTTAATTGTGTTCCCAAAAACTGATGAAATATGCTTAATTGCAGGAATAATGGAAAATGATCGCAAAGATGAAATCCAACTCAAGAAGAAGTGATCTGAACTAAGGACAAAAAAATAGGCATAAAAGCTCAGAAGTACGGACCACAGATTTTCATATGCGACTGCGGATTGTGAAGAAACTTTATAAAGTGCAGGGGGGGGGGTTGAATTGACTTTTTTTTATTCTATTCTTTATAAGTTGACTAGTTTTACAAGTAGTCGACTAGTTATGATAGCGAGATAATAAAACAGCATAATATAAAAGCATAAGTAAATTGCAACATATAAAGACACCGGAATTTTATACTAGTTTGGAATCAATGTGAATCCTAGTTCAGTCCCCTTGGGTTGCAAGGATGTTCTCTTTCAGTGAATGTGATTCTCCAGTATACAATGAGTGGTATAGATTACACCGATGGCTTAATTTCTATGACACTCGTTTCTCTTTGATACAATGCCTCACCAGTGGTTTTCTCTCTTTCTTCTCTAACTTGTTACAAAACAGATCTAGAGGAGTTACAATGTTTGAATGTAGTAGAAACAAAGAGAGGGTAATTGGTTCGATCAAAGTAAATGTACTAAGATACAAGAACGAGTTTAAATACTTTGGGAAAAACTTGATATCTGAAGAGATTTGCCAACCCAAAAGATTGATTCTTTCCAAGAATAAGGTTTTTTTCTGCAATGGCTGTGGCTGATGAGAGACGTTGATGACTTCCTTTAATAGAGGCGGATATCTTCCTAGAATCTTGGTCTTTCAGGATTTAGCCTGATTGATTGATTTACTTCCAAGATCTTTGATATTCTTGATTGATTGATTCCTTCTATCTAGCCTTAATTTATTCCGTCATTCTAATTGATTCCTTCAATCTTGGATGCATTACTCGATCTTGTCGGATATATCCCTTCAATCTTGAACGTGTTTTAGGAGTGCCTACACATAGAACAAATATGCTATTTTCATCATTAAAATCAGTTATAAAAATCTCCCCATTTTTGATGATGACAAAATAATATATGTATAAACACCAGTTGACTTCTCTGTTTTGTACTCCCCCTTCGTAAGAAGCTCTGGTAGTCGACTGCTTCTGCAAGATCCATGACACCCCTTCAAAAAAGTGGTGTAGTCGACTTATTCATCATGACTCCCCCTCAAGATATGCCGAGGTGCTACCTGTACTTTAGTCGACTTGTTCTGCATTGTACCTGTATCATTACATATATCCTTTCTCCCCCTTTTTGACATCAGCAAAGAGGGAATACAAGCCAAGACATGATTTATAGCAGAATATTCTTGCAGAGTTTAGGCAAAAGAAAAACAAAAAGTATCATCCAACTACTGGGCATCCATTCCAAAAACATCATAACAAAGAAGAACAAAACGAAAAAAGTATCTTAAACTTCCACATTAACGACGCAGAAAATATGTAAGAGTATTGCAAATCGCCTCCTTCATTTTATCAAAGCTAGCAGTGGCTGAAACACTCATTCCATCAAACCTGTCATGAATCTCCTTGAATGCCCTTGACGACATTTTCCCTTACCCTAAGAATTGCAACTCGAATTTTGGACACATCAGGCCTTATCTCCTTGGAGATGCATGAATGTCACAAACAGTGGACTGAGTGGTAGAGAGAAGATTCTTGATTTCAGATAGTTGATTGGCAATGACATGGAGCTTTTCAGTAATATCTGGATCACTCTGTCTAGGAAGGGAAGCAAAAGGTTTGGATTTCGAATCGGTCTGAGCAGACTTGACTTCACCCTCTTGTTTCTTAACCCATGATCCCTTCACACACATATACCCCATACTCACAAATGCTCTGGAATTATAAGATTTTGAAACCAAGATGGAGGGATATTCAGAGATGGAAATATTGTAGGTGTACAGAATGTGAGTAATGTCCATGCCATAGGGTAGACTAGTGGGATCTTCAGCACTCTCAATCATAAAATTGATAACCCAGGAGGACAGCTTGATTTTGAGTTTAGTCACAAGACAATAGACTAAAAAGGTGCCCCTTAGAGAGAAAGTGGAGAAGGAACCAGTACGAGGGAGTAAAGAAGTTGCAACAATATGGGCTAAACTACGAGTTTCAAAACTCCATCACTAGGACCTAACTGGTTAGGAATGGAATCGGAAGAACACTCAGCAATGAACTTTTTAGCTTGATCAAAAGAAATTTCAAAATCATCAGGCCAGGAATTTTCGAAAAGCATAGGGAAACCAGAACACTTGCACTGAAAAATTGAATGAAACATGGCACAATCAAGAACAATACGCTTTCCTATCACTAAGGACTCCAACTTATCAGATTTACTATAGCGAAGATTTGCATAGAACATTCTTACCAGGGGTTCATAAACTTTGGGTGGAGGAAGAGAGAAGAACTTTGACCATCCTTGGTAGACAAAAAGATCTTTTACCTTACAATTTAGGGCGTCCATGTCATCAATCTTAACTACCCTCCCATGAGAAATAGGCTAGTCCTTCAAGACGATAAAGAAATCCTTATTTGGAGAATCCCAGAAATTTACGTCTGACTCTAGGGTAATAGATAAATCATTTTTGGATTTCTTTGGAGTAAACGAAATAGGAGTTTCTTCCATAGGTCGTTTACCTAAAGCTTTTTCTCCTAAGGCGTGAGAATGGTCATACAAGTCAACCTGGGAAGAGGCAAAACATTCATAGTGGTCGGACCTTAGGTCTACTTGTTCTAGAGGTTGAGAGGAGGGTTTAGCTCGGGAGCGAGTGCTTTTCCTAGTAGAAGCGGAAGGGTTCTTAGGATGTTTGGCCATTGAAGAGGATTTCTGATTGAGAGGGTTTCTGAGAAGAGTTTCTAGACGAAGAGGATGATGGGGGGTTGAAAAGAGGCTTCATCATTAAAAAGGTGTTTCTCACGGTTGAGTGCAGAAAAGAAAAGGGTGTCAGTTGATGAGACGTGATGATTTGGTTTCCTTCTTTGAACTCTGCAACTGGTGTGAAAAGAGAGAAAAAGAGAGGGAAATCGGAGGTGCAGTTAATGATTATAGAAAGAAATAAAACAGTAGGCATACATAGAACAATTAATGGCACATTTGTCCTAATATTTACGATTAATGCAAATGATGCCAAGTAGTTCTCTTAATGAGAAAAATCTTTCTTCTAATGGGGTCTTAGTGAAAATATCTGCTAATTGATCGTTTGTTCCAACAAATGATATTTCTATATTTTATTTAAGAACATGATCTCTAATGAAATGATGCTTGATATCTATATGCTTTGCCCTAGAATGATGTACATGATTTTTTGAGAGACAAATAGCACTAGAATTATCACAGAAAATTGGTGTAGGTTAAAGGATAATTCATAGTCACCAAGTTGATGAGACATCCAAAGTAATTGTGCACAACATTTTCCAATAGCAATGTATTCAACCTTAGTCGTGCATAGTGTGACTGATCCTTGTCTCTTACTGTTCCAAGATATCAAAGCTTTGCCAAGTAATTGGAATGTTCCACTTGTGCTTTTTCTGTCTTCCTTATCACCTGCAAGATCAGCATCTGGAAAACCTTATAAATTAAAAGTGTTAGAGTGAGGGTACAATAGTCCATGAGAGGCAATTCTAATAAGATATCGAATAATTCTTTTTAC
The DNA here is from genome assembly GCA_005239495.1 of Nicotiana undulata. Taxonomy (NCBI): domain Eukaryota; kingdom Viridiplantae; phylum Streptophyta; class Magnoliopsida; order Solanales; family Solanaceae; genus Nicotiana; species Nicotiana undulata. Next base: position 16,030 of record ML291170.1, on the reverse strand, counting down.
TGCTGTCAGATGGGATTCTTTTGGAGCTGACTGGAACCTGGCACATTTACACACACTAATCATGATATCCGGTCGACTAGAATTTAAGTAAAAAGAGAGACAATCATCCCTCGATACTTAGTTTCATCAAAAGAATTTCCTTGTACATCGTTATCAAGATTTGTTGAGGGACACATAGGAGTGCTAATGGCTTTGGCATTTTCCATACCAAACTTTTGAATCAATTCCTTGGTGTACTTTGTTTGACATATGAATGTTCCTTCTTCAGATTGTTGAATTTGTAGTCCAAGAAAGAACGTTAATTCTCCCATTATACTCATTTCGAACTCTCTTTGCATAAGATAAAAAAATTCCTTTCATAGAAGAGGATTAGTACTACCAAAGATAATATCATCAAGATAAACTTGAATAATGAGATTACCTTCAGATGATCTTTTGATGAACAGAGTAGTATCTACTTTACCTCTTGTAAATCCATTATCAATGAGAAATGAGCTGAGCCTTTTGTACCATGCTCGTAGAGCTTGTTTTAAATTGTATAGTGCTTTGGTCAATTTATACACGTGATAGGGAATCTTTGAGTCTTAAAATCCGGGAGGTTGTTTCACATATACTTCTTCTTAGATGAAACCATTTAGAAATGTATTGTTATCGTCCATCTGGAATAGCCTGAATCTTTTGAAAGATGCATATGCAAGAAGAATTCTTATAGATTCCAGCCGCGCTACTGGAGCGAAGGTTTCGTCATAGTCGACTCCTTCTCTTAGTGAGTATCCTTGAGCGACTAGTCTAGCTTTGTTTCTGACAAATTTTCCATCCTCATTCAGCTTGTTTCTGAAAACCCACTTTGTTCCTATAACATGAGCGTTTGCTGGTTTGGGCATCAGTTTCCACACTTGATTTTTGTCAAATTGATCTAGTTCTTCCTGCATTGCTTGCACCAAGATTGAATCTTTCAGAGCTTCTTCTATTTTCTTAGGCTCAATATGGGGAATCAAGGCTATGTTTGCTTTCTTTTTGAGAGCTCCTCTTGTTTTCGTTCCTTCGCTTGGATCCCCTATGATGAATTTTTGAGGATACTCTGGCTCACACCTCTATTCATTTGGACGAACTACATGAGTGATCAACTCCTTTGATATTTCTGGTTGACTATTGCTGATCTCACTAGTCGACTCTTCCATGTTGACAGGTTTACTAGTTGACTCGTGAGGTTTGCTTGTCTCCTGAGTTTGTTGTATTTTCTCATCATCACCTGCAGTGAATTCTTTCTCGGCTCGAGTGTTATTCTCATCATAAACAACATGTATTGATTCTTCTACGCACAAAGTACATTTATTATAAACTCTAAAAGATCTATTGTTCAACGAGTAACCCAGAAAAATACCTTCATCACTTCTTGAATCAAAATTTTCAAGATTGTCCTTACCGTTGTTATGAATAAAACACTTACTTCCAAAAGGATGAAAATAACTTACATTTGGTCATTTACCTTTCCACAATTCATATGGAGTTTTCTTCAGGATTGGTCTTATGAGGAATCGATTCAGAATTTGAGAAGCAGTACTTACTCCTTCTGCGCAAAAGTGATTTGGCAGTGAATGTTCTAGTAGCATGGTTCTGGCCATATCCTATAGAGTCCTGTTTTCCGTTCAACCACTCCATTTTGTTGAGGTGACCTTGGAGCAGAGAAGTTGTGAATATATCCTTGATCATTGCATAAATCTTCAAATGCTCGGCTTTCAAATTCTCCTCCGTGATCACTTTGCACATTAGTAATAAGGAATCCCTTTTCTCTTTCAACCTTTTTACAAAAATTCTCAAAGTTTTTCAAGGCTTCATCCTTGTGAGATATAAAAATTACTTACGTAAAACGTGAGTAATCATCAACAATAACAAAAGCATATCTTTTACCTCAAATGGTGGCAGTTCTAGTAGGTCCAAATAAATCCATATGAAGTAACTGTAAAGGCTTTGAAGTAGAGACAATATCTTTGCTTTTGAAAGAGTTTCTGGTTTGCTTACCAATTTTACATGCATTACACACATGATTTCTAGAAAAATTTAGTTTAGGCAAACCAATAACTAATTCACGCTTGGAAAGTTTTTCTATCAAATGCATGTTTGCGTGACCAAATTTCTTATGCCATATCCAAGGATCGTCAGAAATATAAGTTATGCAAATATGACCATCTATATTTTCAAAGCCATCAAGAATATAGACATTTCCATATCTTTTACCTGGGAGGATTATTTTACATGTTTCGTCCTTAATAGCGCAACCTGTTTTCTTAAATTTTGCCTCATATCCTGAGTCACATAGTTGAATTATACTCAGGAGATTGTAGTTAAGCCCATCCATGAGATAGACTTCAGTGATATCGCAATTGTTGTTGAAAGGAAATGTTCCCGTACCAACTATCTTCCCTTTTGAATCATCACCAAATTTTACATTTCCTTCATCAATTTTTGTAACTTCCTTAAACAGATTCTTGTCACCTGTCATGTGACTGGAACATGCAATGTCTAAATAACATTTTCCTTTGCAACTCCTTCTCTAGTGTTCCTGCAAAACATGATTTTCACCTTTTCTTAGGTACCAAAGTTTGCTTGGGTCCTTTTTGGTTAGCATTACTAGATTCAGGATTGTTTTGGGGTCTCCAAATCCATCCTGAAACTTTTGATTTATGTAAATGACAAAAGGAATATTTGTGTCCACTCTTATTATAGTAGTGACATTTGGGACTTGATCCAGTTTTGGAGTTCCCACTTGTGTCAGAACTAGTGGACTTTGTTTTAGGTGGTCCCTCTTTAGTCGACTTGTAAGTCGTCTGACTGGACCTTGTAGAACTATGACTGGTAGATTTGCGCATGCGGTTAAGCTGCACTAGTAATCCATCATACTCATCCCGAAGTACATCTTGCTCTATTTCACACACTTCAAGTTTGAGTTTCCAGTCTCTAACTTCTCTATTGAGTCTTTTTATTTCAACTAACATTTTTTGTGACTCTTTCAAAGTAAGATCAAGAATATCCTGCAATTAATTACATCTTTCACAATTGTAAGGTCTTACCTCTCTTATTTCACCTCGTGCCATGAAACAATTTTCATTTTCGTCTTTTCCATCATCATCTGAATCGTCCTCATCTGTCTAGCATCCAGAGATCTTGTTCATATCGTTTTCTAGGATCGTCATAAAGCATAAGTTTGCTATTTCCGCATGTTCTGAACTATCTTAATCATTCCAGCTTCCGGATGATTTGTTCTTGTTAAAACCTCTAGAGACTTTTCTTTTGAGCTCAAGACATTCATCTTGAACATGTCCAAATCTTCCACATTCATAACATTTTCCATCATTTTGTATTGTTCACTATATTGCCTGGTTCGTCTGGATGGAAACCTGACTTTCTTGGTATTTATGTATCTTCTCATTAATCCATCCAAGTTTCTTGATACCACGGCAATTTCTTCTTTAAGCACTTCAGGGTCATCTTCAATGTCACTTTCTGTTCTATCAGTTGTAAATGAATGCTACAGTCTTTTTCTTCTCTTCTTGAGTTGTTTTCTTGAGATAAATCTTCTCGAAGACTATGAGTTCTCCTCTAAGTTCATCATATGACATTTTGTTCAGATCTTGTGATTCAAGGGTGACGACCTTTGTCTGCCAAGTGGTACATAGACTTCTCAGAATTTTCCTAACTTGATCACCACTTGAGTATGGTTTGCCAAATGCTTTTAGATCACTTATGATTTTGCTAAATCTAGCAAACATTTCTTCAATAGATTCTCCTTCCTTCATCTGGAAAAGTTCGTAGTCATGAACCAGCATATTGATAGCGAGATAATAAAGCAGCAAAATATAAAAGCAGAAGTAAATTGCACGAATTAAAGAATCAGAATTTTATACTAGTTCGGATTCAATATGAATCCTAGTTCAGTCCCCTTGGGTTGCAAGGGTGTTCTCTTTCAGTGAATGTGATTCTCGAGTATACAATGAGTGGTGTAGATTACATCGATGGATTAGTTTCTATGTCACTCGTTTCTCTTTGATACAATGCCTCACCAGTGGTTTCTCTCTTTCTTCTCTAACTTATTACACAACATATGTAGAGGAGCTACAATATTTGAATGTAGTAGAACAAAGAGAGGGTAATTGGTTCGATCAAAGTATATGTTCTAAGATACAAGAACGGGTTTAAATACTTTGGGAAAAACTTGATTTCTGAAGAGATTGCCAACCCAAGAGATTTGATCCTTGGAAAGAGATTGATTCTTTCCAAGAATAAGATTATTCTGCAACGTCTATGGCTGATGTGAGACGTTGATGACTTCCTTTGATGGCGCCGGATATCTTCCTAGAATCTAGGTCTTTCCGGATTTAGCCCGATTGATTGATTTACTTCCAAGATCTTTGATATTCTTGATTGATTGATTCCTTTAATCTAGCCTCAATTTATTCCGTCATTCTCATTAATCCCTTCAATCTTGGATGCATTATATGATCTTGTCTGATATATCCCTTCAATCATGAACGTGTTTTAGGAGTGCCTACACATAGAACAAATATATTATTTTCATCATTAAATCAGTTCTAACAATCTCCCTTTTTTTTATGATGACAAAATAATATATGTATAAACACCAGTTGACTTCCCTGTATTTTACCCCCCCTTAGTAAGAGGCTCTGGTAGTCGACTGCTTCTGCAAGATCCATGAATCCCCCTCAAAAAGTGTTGTAGTCGGCTTATTCATCATGACTCCCCCTCAAGATATGTCGAGGTGCTACATGTACTTTAGTCGACTTGTTCTGCATTGTACCTATATTATTACATATATCCTTTCTCCCCCTTTTTGACATAATAAAATAGGGAATACAAGTCAAGACATGATTTATAGCAGCTAGTCAGAACCTTCGACAGAGTCAAGATAGATATCGACCGTGAACCGAGGCCAAATAGGAATCGGTACCAGCCATATAACGGATATTAGAGAAGCAGTGGGTCTGGTAAAACCCCCATGAGAAATGAAAGGATAAATAACTTTGGTTAAAGAAGCCAGGGAGTTATAACCAAAAATGGCTTCGACAGGTCCATCGGGTCTAGACGCACCAAGGCTATCGGAATAACACTTTAATGTCGATGTTGCCACTACTGTATCAGCTATCGGGCGAATCAAGGATACCAAATGGCCTCGACCTCCACAGTTCGATCCTGCTCAAAGGGATCCTAACCAGCTTTGCAAATATCATTGCACTCATGGTCATAAAACGGAAGATTATTGACAGCTGGGAGAGGAAGCAACATGTCTATTCAACAATGGGCACCTTCGAGAATTCTTCAGCGACTAAGCCAAGAAGAATTTCAAGAATAGGGATTCTAACAATCATGCAGAACAAGAATATCCTCAACACGTTATAAACATGATCATCGGCGGGGTTGATATCCCACAGGGGCCGATGTTGAAACGCACCAACGTATCCATCACCAGGGAAAAATGAACTCGAGACTACATACCAGAAGGAGCTTTATCTTTCAACGATGAGGATGCGGAAAGGATCGTGCAGCCCCACAATGATACATTGGTAATATTTGTACTCGTAAATTAGATTCGGGTTAAACGTGTGTTAATTGATTCAGGAAGTTCGGCAAACATCATTCGATCAAGGGTCATGGAGCAGATCGGTCTACAAGACCAAATCGTGCCTGCATTTTGAGTTTAAAACAGATTCAACATGGCGTGTGAGACCACTAAAGGAGAAATAATGTTACCAGTAAACACTGCTGGGACCATCCAGGAGACCAAATCTTATGTGATCGAAGGGACATGAGGCACAACGCTCTATTCGGAAGGCCATGAATCCACAACATGAGGGCGATGCCTTCGACACTACACCAAGCATTGAGATTCCCAACACTTGACGTAGTTAAAATAGTCTACGGAGAACAATCGGCTGCAAAGGAAATGTTCGCGGTCGAAGAGGTGATACTGGAGTCAACAGTTCAACATCGAAGGGCCCAAACCAGATGGTAAAAAATGAGGCCAAATAGAAATCACTAATATCATATTCGACAGATTCGGACAAACAAGAGGAAGTCGAGGATGATGATTATGGGGTTCCCATATCTTTTATAGACCCCAATGATTCCGAAGCTACTAAAATAACGGTTGAGGAAATGGAACAAGTCATATAACTAAAATACTTGCCCGATCGAAAGGTATACCTGGGCAACGGGCTAAGATCCGAGCTTAGGGAAAAAGTCATTCAATTTCTTATAACTAACGAAGATTGTTTTGCTTGTTACCACCTCGATATGACAGGTATCCCACCATAGATAACAACTCCCAAGCTGAGCCTGAACCCGAAGTTTCATCTGGTTAAACAGAAGAGGAGACCCCAGTCTGAGATCAAGCATGGTTTCATCAAGGATAAGGTATCTAAACTTCTTAAAATAATGTCTCATCAGGAGTTCAAATACCCAGATTGGTTAGAAAACATAGTGGTAGTCCCTAAAAAGGGGAATAAACTAAGGATGTGTTTAGACTACAAAGATTTGAATAAAGCATGCCCGAAGACTTTTTCCTTTTCCCAACATCGACCGTATGATCGATGCCATGACCAGCCATGAGATCCTTAGTTTTCTTGACTCCTACTCCAGGTACAACCAAATACGAATGGACCCAGGTGATCAGGAAAAAACTCCCTTCATCACTAAATACGTCATAAACTGTTATAATGTGATGTCGTTTGGATTAAAAAATGTCGTTGCTACTTACCAACACATAGTAAATTAGATGTTTTAGGAAAACATAGGAAAATCATTGGAAGTTTACATTGACGACATGTTAGTTAAGTCCTTGCGAGCAGAGGACCATTTAAAGCATTTGCAGGAAACCTTCAACATACTGAAGCAGTACAATATGAGAAAAATATGTGTTTGGTGTTGGGTCGGGTAAGTTCCTCTCATTCATATTTATCCATTCTTTAAATCGGGATCAATCCCGATAAGAACAAAGCCATCGAAGATATCACGGTCGTGTACAACGTAAAGGTCGTGCAAACATTAACCGGGCGAATAACCGCCCTAGGGCGATTTATCTCGAGGTCGTCCGACAAGAGCCACCGATTCTTCGCACTGCTGAAAAAGAATAACAACCTATCGTGAAACCCGGAATGCCAACGGGATTTAGAGGAACTCAAGAAGTATTTATCGAGCCTAGCCTTGCTTCACACACCGAAGAGCACGGTACGCAACTTCCAATTTAGTATGTTAGTAGGACCTTAGGCGAGGCCGAAACTAGGTACCCTCACCTGGAAACTAGCGTTCGCTTTGCTAAGAGCCACTTGGAAGCAAAAACAATACTTCCAATGTCAACCACATATGTGTCGTGACTATTGACCCAATGAGGAACACTATGCATAAGCCCGAACTCTTGGGCAGATTTGGACAAATGGGTCGTCGAAATAAGTGGGTGCGATATTGAGTATCGACCTCTGACCTCCATTAAGTCCCACATTTTGGCAGACTTTGTGTTCGATTTTACACCAGTCCTGATACTCGAGGTCGAAAGAGAGTTATTGGTCAACTCAAGGACTTCCTTAGGAATCTGGACCCTCTTCACAAACGGGGTATCAAACGCAAAGGGGTCCGGACTTGGAATCGTACTAAACCCACCAATAGGTAATATAATTAGACAATCTATTAAGACTGTGAAAAACACTAACAACTATCGCGTCCCTTTTTGCCTCTTTGCAGCGGAAGTCAGGGTTTCCACATTCATTGGGACAACTCGTTTCCTTTTGGGAAAGGGGTACAAAAATTTAAGAGTCGCCACCTAATGGATTTAAGGTGCGTTAGGGAACCTATTGCAAATAACTCATACAAACCGATTAACGTTACCATAGATTGGGTAAGGGCTTGAAATTACCTTGAGGAGAAGGTGTTAGGAACCCCTCGAGGTCCACAATGGTGGGTCCCGGCCAAACTTATTTTGTGAATTAGTCATTTAACAAATAAAACAGTCCAAGCACACATATGTCACTACTAGAAATTGGGACTATGGCAACGATTTTAATGGCAACGGATCTGTAACCGTTGTTATAGGTGGTCTATTGCAACGGTTCCAACCGTTGAGTAAGGTTATTGGTACTACCGGCACAGTTTAGCACAAGAATGGTTGCATTAGTCCAAAAACCGTTACAATAGATGTTTCTATTGCAACGGTTCCAACCGTTGAGTAAGGTTATTGGTACTACCGGCACAGTTTAGCACAAGAATGGTTGCATTAGTCCAAAAACCGTTACAATAGATGTTTCTATTGCAACGGTTTAGACGGCCGTGACAATAAGTCTATCGACGGTAACGGTTACTTGCAATTTTTTATTTATTGCAACGGTTACGAATTCCCTCTACTTTTTCCCCCAAATTTTGGACACACCCGCTAAAAAGAGACCCACTCTAATTAATTTTCTATTATTGTTTATATGTAATAAAATAAGAGTATAAACCTAATACACTACATCTGATATACTACACTCAAACAAAACTCACAACTCTCTCTCTCAAATAGCCTTCCTTGTTACGGGATATTACGAGGAGAAGACAAACCACCATCGGCGGCAACACTGGGAAATCTCCTTAAGGTTAATACTCATCTGGCTAATCCGCTAGGGTTTCTAAAAATGGTGTTCGATTTTATTGGTAGAGAATCAAATCGATTAATGTTGTAAAAGATAAGTTGAAAACTAATCGAAGAGTCATCTTGTTCAACTTATTAATTTTCTCTTCCTTAAAGTTGTGAGTATTTTCCCTCGAAGCTTTAAATCTAATTAGAAATCTGTTAGGATATTTTTGTACTATAATTCATCCTTTTTTGCAATCGATTTTATGAGGAAAACATAAAATTACACCCTAATTTCATCCTATTTTCTACTGTAAAGGTCACACGATTTCGCCTTTGAAGCAGAATAGTAGCAGCTTCTTCGGTCTTCTTGTCAAGGCAGAATATCCCCTAGGTATAAAATTTTCTTTTTTATTGCTGAATGTTTTAAGAATAATTTAGTTCTTACAATAGCTTCCTCTATGTTTGAGCAGGGATGAATGCGATATTTGAGCTCGTAAAAATCAGATTTTCTAATATTTGTCAGCGACAAGCATGAGGCTGTTACTGTTACCACTGCTATCCAAGAGGAGATATTTTCCGAGATGGGAATTGGTGAGCTTTAAATTACTCATACTTTACTTCGAGGAAATACAACTTAGGCAATTGTTGAGTATTAAAGAGCAAGTGCTCTTTTTTCTGCGGTATAGTCATTCATATGTTCATTGTACATATGTTCGAGCATGCGTGCAAAGACTAAGCACTTTTTACTCTAATCTAGTTTAATTGTGTTGCTTGGTCATCTTATAGTGGTCCTTATGTTTCAAAAAGAGATTCCAAAAACCAGTTTTGTAGATAGAGCTAGGTAGAATTCAGGTATGTTACAATATGATTATGCAAAAGTGGTTAATATATACTTGTGATGCTGATGGTATTTCTACGGTTTCATTAAATTGTATATTTAGCTTGGAATCAGAACCATATTACCCATTTTCTACAGGATGATAATCTTGTCATTTTGATTTTTTATTAGTTTAATTTCATAAGAAGTTAGATTGGGTTTCTGCTCTCTTTTCGCTGTTGTCGTTGGTTCAAAAACTAATACTAAAGTTTTCACATTGGTGATATGCAGTGTCATATAATATGTGGGGGAAAAGCATACCTACTAAAGTTTTTCCATTGGTGATATGCAGTGTCATATAATATTTGGGGGAAAAGTGTACCTCCAATCATTATGCATGCTTCATATAGTTATATCATTATAACGGGAGTCTTTATTTCTCGGTTGCAGATCCAAGATTTGGTCTTGCTTGCTTGGAAAAATAAACATGACTTATGAGGTTTCTTTATGGCATCATTTTTGTATAAGAAAATCTATTGCATGAATTCTTTCTTTGTCCTTCCTAGTTTTCCTAAAATACTTAGTATCATGGATTTTTCATACTTTCTACCTACCATAGGCTTTATTTTGCAGCTGATAATCACCTAGGATGTGTATGCAACTTAAATTGAAATACTATAATGTGCTAAGTTGTGTAGAAGTTCTAAATTCATTTCTTAGGTACTGATGGACTTTATCATTGCCTCTTAGTTGTTTCGCTTGTTTCTTGTATACCATAATTGGCTTTTCTTATATGTCTTACATATGAGATCAACTGAATTTTCTGAGCATTCTTCGTATCAATTTTTCAACTCTTCTTCACTTTCTGCCAATCCCTCATAGGGTGTTCTTGTGTTGGTTGTGGGAAACTGTCCTGTGTTATATTCCTTTTTATTACAATATCTGAGTATGCATTTTGCTGTTCAAGGTATCTGTTTAGATAGGCCCATTGAGAATTTTGGTTCCAGTGTTGAAATCCGACGCTTTGAACTTTGTTTTGGCTTTAGTTTGAGAATTTTTGTTCACTGCTGCTGTAGTTCCTTGAAATTGTACTGGATTTTTGATTTCCTGAATAGTTGTTAATTAATTGGATCAATGCTTCTACTTTTTAACTAATTGGTTTCATTTGGACTATCAGAGATTGGACATGGCAAAACTAGGAACTGGTTCACTTTGGAGATACTGGCAAAACTTCAACCTTGTAAGTTTCCACCAGCACGGATCATTTCAGTGATCAACGAAACATGTCAGTTCAAGTTAGTAACAAGTTTTGCATATGTGCAGGCACATATTAGCCCTGACCCGACAAAGGAACAACTGCTTAGTGTTGTGCAGAACCAAATTCTCATCGCAAGTCTCGTCTGTTCTCTTGCAATGCTTAACTGCTTAATCTACTTGCTTAGCTCAAAGTTTCACTAATGGATGCTTCCAATCTTAATCCAGATAAAACAAGCTTGTTTGAATCTGCCTTGTTTCATGAGTGTGCTATATTTTTCTTCTTCAATTTCTACTGTTCAGTCACTTCACTGTTCATTGTTCGACTTCTCTCCTCTGTTCTTTTTCTATTTTTTCTGTTCTTATTTCTCTGTTCACCCCTGTTTTCTAATTTATGCTTGTGCTCTAGTTTGTTTTTTAATTTCTGTTGTTCACTATTCACTTCTCTGTTTTCTGCTGTTCACTGTTATACCATGTTAGGCTTATCTTTGACAAAAGTGTAAAGTATAGCAAAAATAAACAATTTCGAATAACTAGTTACCCCTGTCTTGAATAGGTCAAATGTTTGTATTCCTTGTAATTTGTCAATGGCTAATGTAACAAGACTCATTCCTTGTTCTTTGGTAGCTTCAAGTGATGTAATTTAACAAACTTACTGATTTGGTATGTTTATTGGTCCCTATAATCATTTTATAATGCTGGAAACAAATCATATTAATGCACTAATAGAAATAAGTCAAATCTTAATCAACTGCTTGCTGATTACTTTTACAAAGTTAAGTTGAGCTTTAAACATGGTTCTACACATTCTTTCAAAAGTATAATAACTTAATCACATCTTTCCTATTCATTTTGTAAGAGATGATTTTTAAGAAGTTAATTTTTAAAGGTCTTAAATTGCTTTACTATTTGTGACTTTCTGAGATCCACCCTTAAAAGCAGTGGCCAATGTCAAATTAATATGCCTTTTGTTTTATTTGGTTAGTTTTGTTGATTTACTTTTATCATATAGGATATCTATGGATAATGGTGATAAAAGTTGAATGAATCACCTGAGATGGACGGATGAGTATATCCGTGGAGTGAATGATTTTCTTGATAAGTCATTTGAATGAGCCGCCCAAGGAAACGAAATATTATGCCCTTGCAAAAAGTGTATGAATCGCTATTGGTATTATAGAAATGTGGTGGAGGATCATTTGGTTGTTCATGGATTTGTTGATGGTTATACCAAATGGGTTTTCCACGGGGAAGGATTTTCCTCGAGAAATACACCTCATCCAAACAATGATGATGAAGGTTCTACCATGCGTGACGATATTGATGGACTACTTCATGATACATTTAAAAATATAGAGGGTCGGGTAGGGGATGAAGAAGGAGTTGGGGAAAGGCTATCTGAAGATGCAAAGAAGTTTTTCAAATTGCTGGAGGAAGGAAAATAAGAGTTATATCTGGGGTATGAAAATTTCAGTAAACTGAGTTTCACTATTCAAATATACTTGCTTAAATCCTTGCATAGGTTGAGTAATGTGGCTTTCTCTGATTTGTTAGAGTTGATAAAAGAGGAATTTCCCTTTGCTCATGTACCTGAATCTTTCAACAAGGCTAAAAATAAGATAAACGATTTGGGTCTTCAATATAAAAAAATACATGCTTGCCCTAATGATTGCATGTTATTTTGGAATGAAAATGTGAATGCCGATAATTGCTCTGTTTGTGGTTCTTCAAGATGGAAGAGTGTCGGTCCTTTGACTAAAGCAAGCTCTAAAATCTCTGCTAAGGTTTTAAGGTACTTTCCTTTAAAGATTAGGCTTCAAAGGATATTCATTTGTCCTGAAACAGCTGCTGCAATGAGATGGCATGCTAATGAACGACCCAATGATGGGAATATAAGACATCCTGCTGATGGGGAAGCTTGGAAGGCTTTTGATTCTTTGCACCCAGAATTCTCTAGAGATCCTCGGAATGTTAGATTGGGACTTTCAAGTGATGGTTTCAACCCGTTTCGGACCATGAGCATTTCCCATAGCACGTGGCCTGTTATGTTAATAAACTATAATTTATCATCATGGATTTGCATGAAGCCAGAGTACATAATGTTGTCTATGATCATTCCAGGTCCATCATCTCCAAGAAATAATATAGATGTGTACCTACAACCATTAGTTGAAGAATTAAAGTAACTATGGGAAACAGGGATAGACACATTTGATGGTGAAACCAACCAAACTTTCCGAAAGCGTGCTGCCTTAATGTGGACAGTTAGCGACTTTACAGCATTAGCAATGCTTTTAGGATGGAGCACTAAGGAGAGATTGGCATGCCCCACTTGCAATTATGGCACATGTTCTCAATATTTAAATCATAGTCATAAGATGTGTTACTTGGTCCATCAAAGAATTTTGCCTCGTGATCATCCATTCCAATGAGATAAGAAGTATTTTGATGGTAAGAAGGAGCATAGACCTGCACCTGTTCCATTATCGGGTGAAGAAGTATTTGAAAAGTTGCTTGAATTCAAAAATATCTTTGGAAAGAGCACTAAAGAAAGGCCTCGGAGTGATAAGGGTCCGTGGAAAAAGAGATCCATCTTTTTTGAATTGCCATATTGGGTGCATAACAAATTGAGGCACAGTCTTGATGTGATGCACATCGAGAAAAACAAATGTGATAGTTTGCTTGGTACTTTATTAGAAATAGATGAAAAATCAAAGGATCATGAAAATCTCGCTATGAATTACAAGAAATGGGGATATGAAAGGAGCTACAACCAAGAATAAATAATGATGGAACTATAAGTCTGGCTAAATCTTGTTTCTACATGCAACCAAAAGAGAAAAGTTTATTTTGTATTGTCATGAAAAATTCAAAACTACCAAAAGGNAATGCATTACTTGCTCCAGGTTGCTGTAAGAAAAGTGTTGCCCAAGAATGTTTCATTGGCCTTGATTAGGTTGGGAAATTTCTTTAGAGCTATATGTAGTAAGGTCATAAGGCGAAGAGAACTTGAAACAATGCAGTCTGAAATTGTTGAAATAACATGCGAGCTTGAAAAGATTTTCCATCCAATATTTTTTGACATAATGCCACATTTGCCAATTCATTTGGTGTATGAAATTAAGCTTGGGATCCAGATCATCTCCATTGGATGTATCCCATTGAGAGGAACCTATGTAAGTACAAGGCGTTTGTACGTAATCGATCTAGTCCAGAAGCGTCAATAGCAGAGGGGTTTTTGGCCGATGAGTGCTTGACTTTTTGTTCCAGATATCTACATGATGGCGTGAAGACAAAATTTAGTAGGTACCAAACTGTGGATGATGAGTGCTCTCAAAATTTGTCACCTATATTCCCTAATATAGGCCATCCAATTGGAAGTAAGAAAAACAATACTTTTCTCATGGATTCACAGTTATGCTTTGAGGCACATCGATATGCTCTGTTCAATACTGGAGATGAACAAATGGAAATGTTTATCGAGTAAGATAATTACATAAACATTTATTTATATTTATATAATTTTTTTATTAGATGATTAAACTTGAAATGTTCTTGATTGCAGGGAACATAAGAATTTAATTGTTAATCATAGTAGATCAAATGCATGGGTAAGAGCAAGGGATCATAGTCGGGAATTCAGCAATTGGTTTAAAGAGAAAGTTAAGACTATTGTAGTTCCAAATTATTTAAGATGGCTAGCCAAAGGACCTAATATGGTAGCCAAAAGATATACGACATATTTTATTAATGGATACCGATTTCATACCAAAGAACGGGATTCCCGATGCAAGACTCAAAATAGTGGAGTGACTTTATCGGCAACAACAAATAGTTTTGCTAGTGCTAGGGACCAAAATCCCATCGATGGTGAGGTTATCTATTATGGAGTGATTCAGGATATCATTGCGATTGATTATTGGGGATGTTTTAGTGTTGTACTATTTAAGTGTGAATGGTTTCGTAATGAAATAGATGATTATGGGTTAACTCGGGTGTACTTCAATAGATTATGCAATACAGATGACCCTTTTGTGTTGGCATCACAAGTTTATCAAGTTTTTTATGTGAAGGATCCAATTGAGAAAGATGTTTATTATGCGAGGAGCAAAGTACCTGTTGATTTGTATGATCTGGAGGAAGAAGACTGTCCCAATATTGGAGACACATTTTGGAGGGAACCTAATAATGACATTGGTTCCTCATCTAGGTTACTTGATGTTGATATTAGATGGTCATGAGAAGATGTACCCGTTGATATCATTCATATTCCATCTAATGCACAAAATTTACATGATATAATTGTGGAAACATCGGAAGAGGAGGATGAGGTTGATGATAC
This sequence comes from Nicotiana undulata, assembly GCA_005239495.1. NCBI lineage: Eukaryota > Viridiplantae > Streptophyta > Magnoliopsida > Solanales > Solanaceae > Nicotiana > Nicotiana undulata. The sequence goes on along the minus strand of ML291170.1, from coordinate 997 downwards.
TGATTGGGACTGGATGGAAGAAGATGATTAAATAAGAAAATTTTGAAATTCTTTTAAGTATATTCTTTTTTGAGTGAGTGATAATGCCTTTTTTTTATACTCATTTTATGATTATTTTTTGTTATGTCCTTTAAAAAACTGTTCTGACATGCTTCAATTTTGCAGGATATTGAATTAATTGTGAGAGATTTGGGATCTTTTTATTCGGTTGTTGAGGCCCGTCCCTTCTCCAACGTACTTCGTTCCTTCCCGAGAAGCTTAGTTTTCGAAGTGGTAATTGATTCAGTTCATATGTTTTCTTTTAAAATTTTGTACTTTAGGCTTACTCAATAAAGATGATTCCATAAGTAATATGGTGTTTATTGTGACATGCTTCAATTCTTGCATTTGGCCTGACCCCCTGTATGAATAATTGTCCAGCTCCTGTGATGACCCAAAAGGTCATCTTATGTAATTTAAGCTATATCTGTGTTCTGAGGCTCCGAGAGCCTTCGTTAGTCTCACCTCGTTATGTGTGCGCAGCCCGGGCGTGTAGCCGGGAAGCTATTATGTGAAAAGTTGTTGAAAATGAGTTTTGATAATTAATGAATGAATATAGTTGACTTTGGTCAACATTTCTGGTAAACGGACCCGGACCTGTGATTCGACGGCCCCGAAGGGTCCGTAGGAAAATATGGGACTCGGGCATATGCTCGTNAATATGGGACTTGGGCATATGCTCGGAATCGAATTCCGAGGTCCCAAGCCCGAGAAATGAATTTTTAAAGAAAATTATTTTCTGAAAATAATAAAGGATTTTGAAAATGAATAATTACGTGAAAACCGTGTTGCCGGGCCCGTATTATGGTTCCGGAGCGCGGAACAGGTTTATTATATGTTATGTGACTTATCTGTGAAATTTGGTGTAAAAACAGACTTGAAATGAGTGGTTTCAGATCAAAACTGAGACTTTGAGGTTTTAAAGAACTAGAAATGTGGCTTGGAAAGTAGTGTTATG
>ML291169.1:0-21874 GCA_005239495.1 Nicotiana undulata | reverse complement strand
ACCACTGTAGCCAACTGGGATTGAATTCATAATATTTCACCTTTCCATGTCATCTCAACAACAGTCACAACTTAAATTACATACAAAGTACAAATAAGGCACATAAGGGCATGCTCGTGAGTCCTAAAGCTACCCGACATAGCAATATAGTCTCCACGTACGGACTCTCGTCACTTGGTACGTAAGCGGCCCCCACAACATGTATACTTAACAAATAAGGAACCTATGGGAACATTTCCCCCTTACGAGGTTGGAAAGGAGACTCACCTCGTGACGAAATCACCCATCGGATCAAGGATGTGCCCGAATCTCCAAAATCTACCCTCGACGGCTCGCAACTAGCCAAATATAGCGTAATTGAATCAATTTAAGTTCAAAGAAGAAGAATTAACCAATAAACCCAAAATTATGCATTCTTGAAGGATTTTGGAATTTCAACCCCAGGGCCGCACGTTCGGGTTTCGAGAATTTTTGAAGGAATCACTTACCCAAAGCCTAAGGATAATAATTATGTGGCTTATACTTGAATTCATAACAAGAATTGGATAGTTCACCAAATTCCCAAAATCCCATTTACTACTCAAAAACCTAGATTTTCTAAGATTTAGTAGTTAATTCCCTTGACAATTCATGAATTAAACTAGTAAAATAGAGTGAAATTACTTACCTCTACTGGAAATGGGTCGAGGAATGGTCTTCGCAAGCTCTTAGAACCCTTCAATGGAGGTTGGAATGAGTATAAATGGAGAAAACCCGAGTTTTGACATTTAAAAACAGGCTGCCTACAGGGGTTTCGGCACCTGCGACCCTGGGACCGCACCTGCGATCCCGCACATGCGAGGAAATGGCCGCACCTGCGGAAAATGGCCAGGGGAGCTGGGTTCGCACCTGCGGAGTTGGGGGCCGCACCTGCAGTCCCGCTCCTACGGAAAATGGTCCGCACCTGCAAAGCTGGGACCGCAGGAGCGCTCCCGCACCTGCGGTCACACCAGCAACAACTGCACCAACAGTTGTTTTCAGCTGGTTTTTGGCCTTGTGCGGGATTCGGGAGGCATCTGGGCCCATCCGAGCCCCCATCCAAATATACCACCAAGTCCCAAATCATTATACGGACTTGCTCGAGCCCACGGAACACTCAAAGCAACGCTAAACTTAAAATCACATCCCAAACCCCATGAATTCATGACTTAAGACTTTCAAACTCTGGATTTCCATAACGACGCGCCGAACCGACTTATACAACTCGGAATGAACTCAAAATTTGCATACATGTCATAAATGACCATATAGAACTATTCCCGGTTTCCAAAGTCCGTTCGGACCTCGATAGCATAAAATCACGTCCCAAACAAAATTTCAAACATAAGGAAATCCTTATTTCCATTTCGGGCGTCGAAATGCTCCCGGGTCATCAAAAACCCGAGCCGAACATACGCCCAAGTTCGAAATCATCATAGGGAGCTACTGGAGCTGTCAGAACTCGATTCCAAGGTCGTTTGCTCAAAATGTTGACCAAAGTCAAACTTGGCCAAATAGGCCAACCTTAGAGAACGAGGTGTTCCTAAATCACCCAAACCATTCCCGAATTCCGAACCACCCGTCCCCGCATGTAATAAAGCACGAATAGACATTATGGAGGGTTTCATTTAAGGGAACGGAATCCTAATACGCAATACAGCCGGTCGGGTCGTTACAGTTTACCCATGACACCTTGTTGTTGCCTTTCATTTTTGCTTGTCTATTTTTCCTTTGTTGAAGGAGGAATGGACGCTCAAGGATTTTTTTTTCGATACAGAAGTGAGTGATATTTTGAGGGTTTCAAAGTTTTAATGTTTTTTTTTATAGAGAAGTGAGTGAGATTTGGAAGGTTTCAAAGTTTTAATGATTGCCAGCAACAACAACAACAACAACAACAACAACAACAACAACAATAATAATAATAATAATGGTGCTTACTTTTGAAAACATAATCCAAATATTATCGTTCAAGTTAACCCATGACACCTTGTTGTTGCCTTTCTTTTTTTCCGTCTATTTTTCCTTAGTTGAAAGAGGAATGGATGCTCAATGATTTTTTTTTATAGAGAAGTGAGTGAGATTTGGAGGGTTTCAAAGTTTTAACGTTTGCCAGCAACAACTACAACAATAACAACAACAATAATGGTGCTTAGGTTTTCAAATATAATCAAAACATTATCGTTCATGTTTACCCATGATACCATGTTGTTGCCTTTTTTTTTGCCCGTCCATTTTTCCTTAGGTGAAGGAGGACTGAATGCTCAAGGATTTTTTTCCGATAGAGAAGTGAGTGAGATTTGGGGGGTTTCAAAGTTATAACGCTTGCCAAAAATAACCACAACAACAACAACAATAATAATAATAATAATAATAATAATGGTGCTTAGTTTTTCAAATATAATCCAAATACTGTCGTTCAAGTTTACCCATGACACCTTGTTGTTGCCTTTCATTTTTGCCTGTCTATTTATCTTTAGTTGAAGGAGGAATGGATGCTCCAGGATTTTTTTCCGATAGAGAAGTGAGTGAGATTTGGAGGGTTTCAAATTTTTAACGCTTGCCAGCAACAACAACAACAATAACAATAACAATAACAATAATAATAATAATGGTGCTTAGTTTTTCAAATATAATCCAAACATTATCGTTTAAGTGTCACGACCCAAATTCCTACTCAGGTCGTGATGGCGCCCATCACCGAAGTCAGGCAAGCCAACACTAGTTACTAACGAAATTACTTAAATAAATAAGATTTTCAAATACTTATCCAGTTTTAATTTAAGCAGTCCTTAAATGAAAGTGAGGAAGTGAGGCAATGTAATTTAAAGTAACTCAAAAATCATTTTCCAGCATAAAATAGAGTAGCATAATAGTAGTGAATCAACTACGTGTGCCAAGACCTAGTGTCACAAGTCCACAGGCGACTAGTGGAATATACAAAACAAATACACAAAATAGATGTACAACTTTCTGGAAGGGTAGACAGGATATTCAAAATAATGGAAAACTCCACAGTGCTGCTGGGGAAACGCCAGGAAGAGCAGCTCACCGTGTAGTCAAATCCCGGTAGTACTCTCAGCGACGAACACCCGAATGGTGACCAGGTGCAACAACCTCAGAACCTGTACAATTATGTCAGGACCCAAAATTCGTAAGTCGTGATGGCGCATGACACTACTGTCAGGAAAGCTAGTCCTTAATTAATAGAAGTAATTTCCTGTTTTAGCATTTTCGAAATCGTTACTTTTCATTTTTAATACATGACCTCTAGATAGAAATTCATTTCTTAGGAACAACAACAGTTCATTTATGTAAAACACAACCCAAATACATTTCCCAGAACCCGGTGTCACAAGTGCATGATCAGATTCTAAGAGTTTATACAAATATTACAAAGTTTGTCTGAAATACAGATTGGACAAGAAATTTAGAAATAAAATACAGTACATAGAGGGAGACTCTGTCATCTGCGGGACGCCTCCGGATAATGCAGCACGTCTAAGTCTCCGAGTGAACCACCGCTAAGGGTGTACCTGTGCAACAAAAATGCACAGCAAGTGTAGTATGAATACGAAAACAACGTGTGCCCAGTAAGTGTCCCGCCTAACCTCACAGAGGCAGTGATGAGGCGTCAAATTTGACACTAGCTATAAGTCAGTCTAGTATAGTCTAAGTGAGAAGCTAAGCATGAGTATCATAATCAATTAATCAAATAATAGGATATTAGAAACGTCAATAAATATCAACTTGTTCCACATTTTTCACATAAATCCTCCTTCATTTAAACTGGCAACTCAATATACTTAGGCCAATATACATGTATAAATCACAGGAAACAACATTTATCATGCGCAACATATATGTCGAGGGTCGAACGGCGCGGACCAACAATAATAAACTGTGCACTGTCGAAGGGTCGATCGGCTCGAACCATAGATGCATATATTTTTCCCCGCTCGCGAATCGATCATGCGACGCGGTCAACATAATAAATACGACTAGCCTGCTCGCGAATCATACCTGCGACTCACGTGCTCATAGGTACACGTATTCACATAAAGGAATCCACATTTTTGTTCAAGAAGACATTGTCCCATAGAAGTAATAAAATTTTCCTTAATTAAACATGACGATAATATTTAGAATGTATTTCTGGAAATTCGTTTGTCAAATCTTAACAGTATTCAATAAGTAACCTTGCAAAGAACACCCTGATCCACGGGGGAAATCAATCCTATTTCCACATAATTAAGAAGATACACTCTAACCCTTTTAGGAAAATAGATTACCAATTTATTAGTATTATTAGTTTAATATCATGACAGGATCGCATATACAATACGCAAGGCATGCTAGTGGGTCCTAGACTACCCGTACATGGCATAACAGTAGCTATGCACGGACTCCCATCACCCCGTGCGTATGTATCCCTACGCAAATAAATTTCATATTTTTATTGAGTTCGCCTAGGGGGACAATTCCCCCTCACAAAGTTAGAAAAGAGACTTACCTCGCTCCGAAATTCCATAAACGGCCTCCAAGCCTTCCCGACCACTCCAATCGATGCACAACGCTCCAAAACTACCCAAATGATGATAAACCAATGAAAATATACTCAGTTGTTTGCTAAAAATTCAGATTATATAATTTTCCAACTCTGCTTAGTGAAATGACCAAAATGCCCTCGGGCACACGTGCCTAGATGCCGAAATTTCTCGAAGATAAACTCTACCCCTAGCTTTACTAGCTCAAATATACAATTTACTCCTAATTTCATGCTCAAATTCGTGGTTAAATCTAATTTATCAAGTTTCTAGGTTTTCTCCAAAATTCCCGAATTTTCCACCATTTTCATGTTCAAATTCATGTAATAATCTTGTATTTAACTTAAAAACATGAAGAAGTTACTTACCTTGTGATTCATGACGAAAATCTTCCCTTGAGGCTCCTCAAAAATCGCCCAACCAAAGAAGAAGTGAAGAAATGACCAACAAATCTCGGTTTTAAAATATTCTGCCCAGGTCGTTTTCCGCACCTGCGATCCAACAATCGCACTTGCGATTCTGCAGGTGCGACCAAACCTCTGCACCTGCCCTGCGACCCATAACCCGCACCTGCGACTTCGTAGGTGCGAAAATACCATCGCACCTGCGCTCCCAGCCGGACCCCCAATTCTTCGCACCTACGGCGTCCAAGCCGCACCTGCGGAAATTCCATCGCAGGTGCGGTCGCACCAGATGACAGAAACTTCAGCTCTTTTCAAACTTCAACTTTCGATCTGTTAACCACCCGGGATCCACCCGAGGCCCCCAGGACTCCGTCCAATTACACCAACCTATCCCGAAACATAACACGGACTTGATCGAAGCCTCAAAACGCATCAAACAACATCGAAACGACGAATCTCTCTCTAATCCAAATCTTTAAGACTTAAGAAATTTCAACTTCCACATCTGATGACGAACCCTGTCAAATCACGTCCGATTGACCCCAAATTTTGCACGCAAGTCATATTCGACATTACGGACCTTCTCCAACTCCCGGAATCGCATTCCCACCCCGATATCAAATTTCCCACTTCTGGTCGAATTCTTCAAAACCTTCAATTTTCTATCTTTAGCCAAATGACTTCAAAATGACCTCCAGACATCTGAATTCACTTCCGATCGCGCTCCCAACTCCAGAATCACCATAAGGAGCATTCCCAAACTCAGAATCCCAAACGGACGTCAATATCTCTGAAATGCGCTTCAAGCCAAACTTAGGAAATTCCTTAAAATGCTAACTTCCATATTATACGCCGAAATGCTCCCGGGTTATCCAAATCCCGATCTGGACATACGCCCAAATCCGAAATTATCATAGGAACCTGCTAGAACCTTCAAATCCTGATTCCGAGGTCGTTCACTCCAAATTCCATTCTGAGTCGATTCTTCCAACTTAAGGCTTCTGAAATGAATATTTTCCTTTCAATTCAACTCTGATCTTCCTGAATTTCAATTCTGACCATACGCACAAGTCAATATACCTGAAATGAAGTTGTTCATGACTTCTAACCGCTGAACGACACGCTAGAGCTCAAAACAACTGGTCGGGTCGTTACAAATTAAGTACAAAAGTGCAGCATGAGTACATATAAACAAATATGTACCCAATGAGTATCCCGTCTAAGCTCGAAGAAGTAGTGACGAGAGGTAGACGTGATACTTACTAGGGTCAATAACCAATAATATGATTACATAAAACTAGACAAGAAAAGTAGTCATTAAAATCACTAAGGCATGAAGCTATCAATTATATAGGACTGCAATTTATCCTCATGAGTCAAATAATAAATATCACAAAAGTCTCAAGTTCCCCTTACACGTGGGGTAATTTATTTAATAATAACAAGACTCTCAGTCAAATACATAACACATAGCTTCCTAAATTCTCATGTCAATTTCAAGGATAATAGGCAACTAGGAACACATACAAAGATACATGTAAATCACATAAAGTCATGCTTGTGAGATCCTAAATACTACCCGACGCAACAGAGTAGTAGCTATGCACAGACTCTCGTCACCTTGCGCGTACGTAGCCCCCGCATTTAAGGACAATTCAATCATTTACATTTACCTATGAAGACAATTCCCTCTTACAAGGTTGGAAAAGAGACTCACCTCGCGTAGAATCTACTTCCCGGTCAAGAACGTGCCCGAAACTCCAAACTTTACACCTGAGGACTCGAAACTAGTCAAATGATATATAAATATGTCAATGCATGCTCAAAGTATGGAAATTCTCCTACTTATTTAGTAAATTCACTATTCTTGAAGAAATCCCAAAATACACCCCCGGGTCCACGTGCTCGGATTCCGAAAATATTCGAAGATAACACTCACCCATAGCCTAAGGATCATTAGTATATAATTTTTATATAATTTCATGGTAGAAAAGTGGTGAAATTCCCTAAAGTTCATCAACCCTAGGTTTTCACTCTAACCCCTATGATTTCCACTATTTATATGTTAATATACCTAAGTTTTGGTGTAATAATCTAACATGTAAATAGAATTTATTTACCTCTTAGCAGCTAAGCCGAATACCCTCTTGAAAGCTCTCAAAATTGCCGATGGAGTAGAAGAAATGGTGAAAAACAGCCAAATCCGGTATTAAATGAGACCACTACCTCCAGTGATCTTGCACCTGCGGCTCGAGGACCGCACCTGCGGCTCGAGGACCGCACCTGCGGTCTTGCACCAGCGACCAAATGGTCGCACCTGCGGAAAAGGCCAAGGAGGCATGTGGCCGCACCTGCGGAAGAAATCCCGCACCGGCGGGTCCGCACCTGCAGGAGAAGGCGCGCACCTGCGGAGCTGGAGACCGCACCTGCGGTTTCGCTCCTGAGAAATTGAATCCGCACCTGCGGAATTCCTGCACCTGCGGCTGGGCAACCGCACCTGCGGTCACACCAGATCAGGTGCACCAGCTGCATTTTCAGCTGGTTTTTGGCCTCGTGTGGTCTCCGGGAGGCACCTGGGCCCACCCGAGCCCCCGTCCAATTATACCAACAAGTCCTAAATCATAATACGGACTCGCTCGAGTCTTCAGAACACCCGAAACAACGCTAAATCTCAAAATCACCCCTCAAAACCCCTAGGATAAAACTTAAGAATTTCTAAGTTCTTGAATTCGGTTTCAATGCGCCGAACCGACCTATACTACTCGGAATGACACCAAATCTTGCAGAAAAGTTATGAATGACTTAACGGAACTATTCCCGATCTCGGTATTCTGTTCAGACCTCGATAACATAAAATCACGTTCCAAACCAAATTTCAAACTTAAGGAAACTTTATTTCGCTATTTGGCATCTAAACGCTCCCGGGTCATCCAAAACCCATTCCGGACATACGTACAAGTCCGAAATCATCATACGAAGCTACTGGAATCGTCGAAACTTGATTCCGAGGTCATTTACTCAAAATGTTGACCGAAGTCAAACTTGGCCTTAAAAGCTAACCTTAAGGAACCATGTGTTCCTATACTATTCTAAACACTTTCAACTCCCGAAATACCCGTCCCTGCAAGTCACAAATCACGATAAGACTCTACAGAAAGTCTTATTTAAGGGAACAGGGTCCGAATACGCAAAATGACCGGTTGGGTCGTTATATTCTCCACCTCTTAAACAAACGTTCGTCCTCGAACAGGTCTAGAATCATACCTGAAGTGTTGAATAAGTGTGGATATCTGCTCCGCATGTCCTCCTCGGACTCCCAAGTCGCTTCCTCGACCAGTTGTCCCCGCCACTGGACCTTTACAGCAGAAATTTTCTTAGATCTCAACTAGCGGTCCTGCCTATCAATAATAGCAACTTGTTCCTCCTCGTAGCCCAACCTCTCATCCAACTGAATAGTAATGAAATCAACAACGTGAGAGAAGTCGGTGTGGTATCTCCGGAGCATGGATACATGGAATACCGGATGGACTCTTGATAAGCTGTGAGGTAAGGAAAGCTCATAAGCAACCTCTCCAACTCGCCTCAATACCTCGAAAGGACCTATGAACCTCGGGCTTAGCTTTCCCTTCTTCCCGAATCTCATAATACCCTTCATCGGCGAAACCTTCAGCAAAACCTTATCTCCCTCCATAAATGACACATAACGTGCCCTCTTATCTGCGTAGCTCTTCTTTCTGGACTGTGCTGTGCAGAGCCTCTCCTGAATTAACTTCACCTTCTCTAAAGCATCTCTCACCAGGTCTACACCATATAACTTAGCCTCACTAGGCTCAAACCACCCGATAGGAGAACGACATCACCGACCATATAAAGCCTCAAATGGAGCCATCTCGATGCTGGACTGATAACTATTGTTGTAAGCAAACACGGCTAAAGGAAAGAATTGGTCCCACTGGCCTCCAAAGTCAAGCACACATGCTCTGAGCATGTCCTCGATTATCTAAATTGTACGCTCCGACTGACCATCAGTCTGTGGATGAAATGATGTGCTGAGATCTATCTGAGCCATCTCTCTGTGCAATGCTCTCAAAAAGTGCGAGGTGAACTGAGGACCTCTGATATAATGGACACCGGTACACCGTGCAACCGGACTATCTCTCGAATGTAGATCTGAGCTAACCTCTCAGAAGTATAACTAGTAGCCACAGGGATGAAATGCGCCGACTTGGTTAATCTATCCACAATAACCCAAACCGCGTCAACCTTCCACAATGTCTGAGGCAACCCAACCACGTACTCCACAATGTCTCTCTTCATCCGTCTCCACCAGAAATGCTGCTTCACATAACGATACATCTTCGTAGCACCAGGATGAACAGAATACCGCGAATTGTGTGCCTCCTCAAGAATCCTCTGCCTCAGGCCATCAACATTTGGAACACACAAACGATCCTAAAGTCTCACAACACCATCCTCACCAATAGTAACCTCCTTGGCACCACCCTGAACCACTGTCTCCCGTAGTTCTGCCAAACATGGGTCATCATACTGTCGAGCCTTAATCTCCCCTAATAATGAAGACTGAGCACCCACAAAAGCTACACTTGACGAGGCTCTGAAAGATCTAATCTCACCAAGAGATTGGCCAAGGACTGAATGTCCAAGGCTAGCGGTCTCTTCTCTGCTGCAATATAGGCCAAGCTACCCATACTCTCTGCCTTCCTACTCAAAGCATCTGCTACTACATTCGCCTTGCCCGGATGATAGAGAATGGTGATGTCGTAATCCTTTAGTAACTCAAGCCACATGCGCTGCCTCAAATTAAGATCCCCCTGCTTGAACAAGTGCTGCAAGCTGCGATGGTCTGTATAAACCTCACAAGACACCCCATATAAGTAATGCCTCCAAATCTTAAGAGCATGAACAATTGTCGCCAACTCCAAATCGTGTACAGGGTAATTCTTCTCATGAATCTTCAATTGGCGCGAAGCATAAGCAATAACTCTCCCTTCCTGCATCAAAACACACCCCAAGCCAACGCGGGAAGCGTCGCAATACACCGTATACATCCTCGAAGCGGAAGGCAATACTAGAACTGGTGCTGAAGTCAATGTAGTCTTGAGCTTCTGAAAGCTCGCTTCACACTCGTCAGACCATCGGAATGGAGCATTCTTCTGAGTCAATCTAGTCAATGGAGCTGCAATGGATGAAAAACCCTCTACAAATCGCCGGTAGTAGCCTGCTAGACCCAAGAAACTCCTGATCTATGTCGCTGAAGTACGACGTGGCCAACTCTGAACTTCCTCAATCTTCTTAGGATCAACCTTGATACCCTCTCTCGATACCACATGCCCCAAGAATGCCACGAAGTCCAACCAAAACTCACACTTGGAGAACTTAGCATATAGCTTCTGTCTTCGCAAGGTCTGGAGCACAACTCTCAAAAGCTGCTCGTGCTCTCCCATGCTACGTGAGTAAATCAAAATGTCATCAATGAAGACGATGACAAAGGAATCAATATACGGCCTGAACACCATGTTCATAAAGTCCATAAATGTTGTCGGGGCATTAGTCAAGCCGAAGGACATCACTAGGAACTCATAATTGCCATATCTCGTACGAAAAGCAGTCTTCGGAACATCTGAAGCCTGAATCTTCAGCTAATGATACCCCGATCTCAAGTAAATTTTAGAAAATACCCTGGCACCCTGTAGCTGGTCAAACAAATCATCGATGCGCGACAATGGATACTTGTTCTTAATAGTTACCTTGTTCAATTGGCAGTAATCAATACACATCCGCATAGACCCATCTTTCTTCTTTACAAATAGAACTGGAGCACCCACGGCGACACACTCGGTCTTATAAACCGCTTAGCCAACAACACCTCAAGTTTCTCCTTCGGAGCCATACGGTACAGGGGAATAGAAATAGGCTGAGTGTCTAGAGCTACATCAATGCAGAAATCAATATCCCGATCCAGAGGCATGCCTGGAAGGTCCGAAGGGAATACATCGACAAACTCTCGAACAACTGGCACCGAATCAATCATCGGAAACTCGGCGGTGGTGTCCCGCACATAAGCAAAATATGCCAAACATCCCTTCTCGACCATATGTCGAGCCTTCAGGAAGGAAATAACTCTACTGGCTGCACTAACTGAGGAACCTCTCCATTCCAGCCTAGGCAACTCGGGCATGGACAAAGTAATCATCTGGGCATGGCAATCCAAGATGGCATGTTGAGGAGATATCCAATCCATGCCCAGAATAATCTCAGAATCAACCATGTCGAGCAATAGAAGGTCCGCTCTAGTCTCGAACCTACAAAAGGTGATCACACAAGACCGATAGACCCGATCTACCACCACAGCATCGCCCACAGGAGTGGACACATATATAGGAGAATCCAAGGACTCGCAAGGAACATCCATAAAAGAAGCAAATAAAGTTGAAACATAAGAATAAGTAGATCCTTGATCAAATAGCACTGATGCCTCCCTACCACTTACTAAAATAGTACCTGTGATCACGGCGTCTAAGGCCACTGCATCTGCTCGGGCCGGAATAACATAGAATATGGATGGATTACCTGAAGACTGACCTCCGCTGAACGGAACAGGAGCTATCTGAGCTCCCCCTGACTGGCCTCCACCTCTAGGAAGACCTCTACAAGTATGTCCTCCACCCCTGAGTGGACGGGGCACCGGTGTTGAGTATGTAGGCTGATAACTCTACTGAACAGCCTTGCCCCGAAGCCTAGGACAAGTCCTCCTCATATGGCCTGAATCCCCACACTCATAGCATCTCACTAGAGGCATGTCTTGCTGCCCTAATGAAGAAGAAGAACCCTGAATAACTCGAGGACGGTGAGAAATCTCTGGCATAGCACTGAAGTAAGGACGGGGAGAACCCTGATGACCTGAATACCCGCTGGAGGAACCCTGAATGGCTGGTGGGCGGTAAGAACTCTTCGGCATGGCTCTGAAGTAAGGCCTCACTGGAACACCACGGGGAGGTGGTGGAGGAGCTGAATATGGAGGCCTACTAGGCTGGCCTCTGCTGAATTGACCCCTGCCCCTGCTTGGGGTGCCTCTGAAATCTTCCAAAAATATAGCCCTCTTATCCTGCTGACCCTGCTCTCTTCCCCTCGATCGGTAACCCTCGATCCGGCGAGCTATCTCGGCCACAAGATGATAAAGAGTACCCATCTCCACCTCTCGGGCCATGTTGGCCCTAATACTTGAGTGCAGCCCAGCTACAAATCTCCGCACTCTCTCAGCATCTCTAGGAAGAATCATGAGGGCATGATAGGACAACTCTGAAAACCTGGCCTCGTAATCCGTCATTGTCATCTGCCCCTGCTCCAGCTGCTCAAACTGATACCGCAGCTCTTCCCTCTCGGAGGGGGGAATATACCTGTCCAGGAATAGCTGAGTGAACTGCTCCCATGAGAGAGGAAGGGGACCTGCTGGCCTACCCAAGATGAATGACTGCCACCATCTGCGGGCCCTGCCCTCTAGCTAAAAAGTAGTGAAATCAAATCGGTGGGACTCTAAAATCCTCATGTTGTGCAGTCTGTCCCTGCACCTATTAATAAAGTCATAGTCATCCTCGCCCCTCTCACCTCCGAAGATAGGAGGTGCAATCGAGTCCATCTATCAAGTAACTTCTGCGGATCGCCGTCCGCAGCTGGTCTAAGCTCAGGTGCCACTGTTGGCTGTGCTCCACCCGCTGGCAGAGTACCCAGAGTTTGATATACTATTTTTGCATGACCTGCGGCTTGGGTGATAGGGGAATGAACTCCCCTTCCCGCATGAGAATGTAGCAAGATCCGCTGGAAATAAACCAGCCTAAGCCATAGTATTCATGAACCGCATCATACGGCCCATGACCTCCTGGAAGCCCTGTGCTGTCGCGAAATCCATCGGAGCTGGATCTGCTGGGGGCACCTCACCCTGCTCCTCAGGGATAGGATCCTCTGGAAGTGCTAATGGAGTAACTCTGGGACGCCCTCGTCCGCTAAACGGGTCGGTGCCCTCCCCCGGCCTCTGCCACGGCCTCAGGCTACGGGGGTAGCGGCATCTCTTGGGCCTACAATATTAGTTGCACGAGTCCTCACCATTTGTGAGAGAATAGAAGAGTGAGATTTAGTGAGACCATCTAATGCACGATAGAATAAGAATAAAGAGAGATTTTTCCTAACACCTTGTAGCCTCCTGAAGATAAATGCAGACGTCTCCGTATCGATCCGCAAGACTCTACTAGGTTTGCCTGTGACTTGTGAGACCTACGTGAACCTAGGCCTCTGATACCATGTTGTCACCACCCAAATTCCTACTCAGGTCGTGATGGCGCCCAACAAAGAAGTCAGGCAAGCCAACACTAGTTACTAACGAAATTACTTAAACAAATGAGATGTTCAAATACTTATCCAATTTTAATTTAAGCAGTCCTTAAATGAAAGTAAGGAAGTGAGGCAATGTAATTTAAAGTAACTCAAAAATCATTTACCAGCATAAAACAGAGTAGCATAATAGTAGTGAATCAACTACATGTGCCAAGACCTAGTGTCACAAGTCCACATGCGACTAGTGGAATATACAAAAACAAAATACACAAAATAGATGTACAACTGTCTGGAAGGGTAGACAGGATATTAAAAAATAATGGAAAACTCCACAGTGCTGCTAGGGAAATTCCAGGAAGAGAAGCTCACCGTGTAGTCAAATCCCAGTAGTACTCTCAGCGATGAACACCCGAATGATGACCAGGTGCAACAACCTCAGAACCTGTACAATTAAGTATAGAAGTGCAGCATGAGTACATACAAACAAATACATACCCAGTGAGTATCCCGTCTAAACTCGAAGAAGTAGTGACGAGAGGTAGACGTGATACTTACTAGGGTCAATAACCAATAATATGATTACATAAAGCTAGACAAGAAAAGTAGTCATCAAAAACTCTAAGGCATGAAGCTATCAATTATATAGGACTGCAATTTATCCTCATGAGTCAAATAGTAAATATCACAAAAGTCTCAAGTTCCCCTTACACGTGGGGTAATTTATTTAATAATAACAATACTCTCAGTCAAATACATAGCTCATAATATGTCGAAACGTACGACCGAAGCGACGCAAAAATAAATATGCATTGTCGAGGGTCGAGCGGCACGAACGATAGATGCATCCATTACCTTGCTCGCGAATCGAGCATGCAACGCGGTTGACATAAATATAGGGCTACCCCGCTCGCGAATCATACATACGACACGGGTGCTCGTAGACATACACAGAATTTATCGGAAATTCAGGAACTTATCATGGATTATTCTTGAATTCAGAGATTTAAGCACTTAAACTTACACATATCTTCCTAAATTCTCATGTCAATTTCAAGGATAATAAGCAACTAGGAACACATACAAAGATACAGGTAAAGCACATAAAGGCATGCTTGTGAGATCCTAAATTCTACCCGACGCAACAGAGTAGTAGCTACGCACGGACTCTCGTCACCTTGCACGTACATAGCCCCCGCATTTAAGGACAATTCAATCATTTACATTTACCTATGGGGACAATTCCCTCTTACAAGGTTGGAAAGGAGACTCACCTCGCATAGAATCTACTTCCCGGCCAAGAACGCGACCGAAACTCAAAACTTTACACCCGAGGACTCGAAACTACTCAAATGATATATAAATATTTCAATGCATGCTCAAAGTATGGAAATTCTCATACTTATTTAGTAAATTCACTATTCTTGAAGAAATCCCAAAATACACCCCCGGGCCCACGTTCTCGGATTCCAGAAATTTTAAAAGATAACACTCACCCATAGCCTAAGGATCATTAGTATATAAGTTTTATATGATTTCATGGTAGAAAAGTGGTGAAATTCCCTAAAGTTCATCAATCCTAGGGTTTCACTCTAACCCCTATGATTTCCACTATTTAGATGTTAATCTACCTAAGTTTTGGTGTAATAATCTAACAGGTAAATAGAATTTACTTACCTCTTAGCAGCTAGGCCGAATTCCCTCTTGAAAGCTCTCAAAATCGCCAATGGAATAGAAGAAATGGTGAAAAATAGCCAAATCCCGTATAAAATGAGACCACTGCCTCCAGTGATCTCGCACCTGCGGCTCGAGGACCGCACCTGCGGTCTCGCACCAGCGACCAAATGGCCGCACCTGCGGAAAAGGACAAGGAGGCATATGGCTGCACCTACGGAAGAAATCCCGCACCTGCGGGAGAACGCCCGCAGCTGCGGAGTTAGACGGGAAAGACTGGGCCCGCACCTGCGGAGCTGGAGACCGCACTTGCGGTTTCGCTACTGCAGAATTGAATCTGCACCTACGGAATTCCCTCACCTACGAGGCTGAGACCGCAGGAGCGGTCCCGCACCTGCGGCTGGGCAACCGCACATGCGGTCACACCAGATCAGGTGCACCAGCTGCATTTTCAACTGGTTTTTGGCCTCGTGTGGTGTCCGGGAGAAACCTGAGACCACCCGATCCCCCATCCAATTATACCAACAAGTCCTAAATAATAATACGGACTAGCTCGAGTCTTCGAAACACTTGAAACAATGCTAAATCTCAAAATCACCCCTCAAAACCCCTAGGATCAAACTTAAGAATTTCTAAGTTCTTGAATTCGGTTTCAATGCGCCGAACCGACCTATACTACTCGGAATGACACCAAATCTTGCAGGCAAGTCATGAATGATATAACGAAACTATTCCCGGTCTTGGTATTCCGTTCGGACCTCGATAACATAAAATCACATTCCAAACGAAATTTCAAACTTAAGGAAACTCTATTTCGCTATTTGGCGTCGAAACTCTCCCGGGTAATCCAAAACCCATTCCGGACATACGTACAAGTCTGAAATCATCATACAAAGCTACTGGAATTGTCAAAACTCGATTCCGAGGTCGTTTACTCAAAATTTTGACCGAAGTCAAAATTGTCCTTAAAAGCCAACCTTAAGGAACCAAGTGTTCCTATACTATTCTAAACACTTTCAACTCCCGAACTACTCATCCCTGCAAGTCACAAATCACGATAAGCCACTACAGAAAGTCTTATTTAAGGGAATGGGGTCCGAATACGCAAAATGACCGGTCGGGTTGTTACATTAAGTTTACCCATGACACCTTGTTGTTGCATTTCCTTTTTGCCCGTCCATTTTTCCTTAGTTGAAGGAGGACTGAATGCTCAAGGAATTTTTTTCCGATGGAGAAGTGAGTGAGATTTGTTGGGTTTCAATGTTTTAACGCTTGTTTTCGATAGAGAAGTGAGTGAGATTTGGAGGGTATCAAAGTAACGCTTGCCAACAACAACAACAACAACAATAACAACAAAAACAATAATAATAATAATAATAATGGTGCTTAGTTTTTCAAATATAATCCAAACATTATTGTTCAAGTTTACACATGACACCTTGTTGTTTCCTTTCTTTTTTGCCAGTCCATTTTTCCTTAGTTGAAGGAGGAAGGGATGCCCTAGGATTATTTTTTTCGATAAAGAAGTGAGTGAGATTTGGAGGGTTTCAAAGTTTTAACTGTGATGACCCAAAAGGTCATCTTATGTAAATTTAATTATGACTGTGTTCCGAAGCCCCGAAAGTCTTCGTTAATCTCACCTCAATGTGCTTGCACAGCCCGGGCGCATAGCCGGGAAGCCTTTATGTTGAAACTTGATAAAGAGTTGAATTTATAATAATTAATTGAATAAAGTTGACGTTGGTCAACATTTTTGGTAAACGAACCCGGACCCGTGATCTAGCATTCCGTAGGAAAATATGGGACTTGGGCGTATGCCCGGAATCGAATTCCGAGGACCCAATTCCGAGAAATGAATTTTTAAAGAAAATTGTTTTCTGAAAATAATAAAGGCTTATGAAAATGAACGTCGATGTAAAACCTGTGTTGCCGGGCCCGTATTATGGTTTCGGAGCCCGGAACAGGTTCAAAATGTTTTATTTAAGTTATCAGTGAAATTTGGTAAGGAACGGACTTGATTTGACGGGTTTCGGATAAAAATGGGAAATTGAGAGTTAATGAAGTTTTGAGGATTTTCATAAAATTTGAAATTTGGTTTGGAATGTGATTTTATGTTACCAAGGTCCGAATGAAATTCCGAGACCGAGAATAGTTTCGTTATGTCATTCATGACTTGTCTGCAAAATTTGGGGTCGTTCCGAGTAGTATAGGTCGGTCTGGCGCGTTGTTATAGAAATCAAGAACTTAGAAATCCTTAAGTTTGATCCTAGGGGTTTTGAGGGGTGATTTTTAGATTTAGCGTTGTTTTGGGTGTTCCGAAGTCTCGAGCGAGTCCGTATTATTAGTTAGGACTTGCTGGTATATTTGGACAGGGGCTCGGGTGGGCCCAGGTGCCTCCCGGACACCACACGAGGCCAAAAACCAGCTGAAGATGCAGCTGGTGCACCTGATATGGTGTGACCGCAGGTGCGGTTGCCCAGCCGCAAGTGCGGGAACGCTCCTGCGGTCCCAGCCTCGCAGGTGCGAAGGTTCCGCAGGTGCGGTTCCTCTTCCGCAGGAGCGGAACCGTAGGTACGGTCTCCATCTCCGCAGGTGCGACCCCGGCCCCTCCTGCCCAATTCCGCAAGTGCGAGACCCAGCTCGCAGGTGAGAGACCGCAAGTGCGAAACCCCTGTAGGCCAGGCAGTGAAATTTCATTTAAACACGGGATTTAAGTCATTTCTTCCATTTCCATCTTCTTCCTTGTGTTATTTGAGAGCTTCCAAGAGTGCCTTCAACCTAGTACTTGAGGTAGTAAATTCCCTATCTAACACTAGTTTCAAACATCAATTCCTAGTTAAATTCCCTACTAAAGTATCAAAAATCACGGAATAAGGTAGTAATTTTAGGGCTCTTGAGGATTTTGCGATTTTCCGCTTTAGGCCATGAATTCAAGTAGAAATCACACATTAATGATCCTTAGGCTACGGGTGAGTGATCTCTTCGTGAAATTTCGGAATTTGAACATGCGGGACCGGGGTTGGAATTTGGGAATTCTTCAAGAATAGTGATTTTATTGAATAACTAGGATAATTTCCCGCCTTGTGCATGTATTGATTTAATTGTACACCTTTTGGCTAGTTGCGAGTCCTCGGGTGTAGAGTTTGGAGTTTCAGGCGCAATTGTTGTCCGAGGGGTAGAGTCGACACGAGGTGAGTCTCATTTCTAACCTTGTAAGAGGGAATTGTCCCCATAGGTGATGTATATGCTATGTGTAAATTGTTTTGGGGCTACGTACGCACCAAGTGACGAGAGTCCGTACGTAGCGGCTATCATTTTTATGTCCGGGTAGTTAGGCCCACATCATGCCTTATATGCTTCCTTGTAATGCCTTATATGATTCCTTGTAATGCCTTATATGATTCCTTGTAATGCCTTATATGATTCATTGTGACGCCATATGTACTATGAGATCATGTTGTGTATAGTATTGTTCCTCTGAGGCTTTATGGAAATTGTTGAATTGAAGGGAATTTGTTATGGAAAGTAAGTTTTATAAGATATTGTGTGTGCATGTGACCGCTTCGCAATTTACATTCCGCGAGCGATGTGTAATTTTCCCCACTCTCATGGGAGCGGGCCGTACGCCACGACGGATTGAAAGGTGCACTTTTGGGATGGGCCGGTCGATCCCTGGCAGTGCATAGAGAAGATAAAATTAAGAATGCACTCTTGGTACGGGCCGTTCGAACCTCGGCAGTGCATGGACGAAGTTGTACTATGTTATGATATGGTTACATTCAAAGACGCGCTTCTGGGACGGGCCGATCGATCCTCGACAGTGCGTAGATATGATTATGGTAAGCATGCACTTTTGGGATGGGGCAGTCGATCCCCGGCAGTGCATAGCTATTTTTCCTTATGACTCCGGCCGGTTGTTTTCTTCCTATGTGCGCATGATTATTTAGAATTGTTTCATGGATGTTGACTCGTGTGAGATATTCTAGGGAAACGAAAGTGGTCATTGTTATTGTTCTAGTATTTTTCTTGGATTCCTGTGCTTTATACATAATTGCTACTCACTGTCTTACATGCCTACTGCTTTTATTTTATCATCGTTATATCATACTGTTGTACCTTAGTGAGTGTCAAGTCGACCTCTCGTCACTACTTCTTTGAGATTAGATGCGATACTCACTGGGTACATATTGATTTTAATATGTACTCATGCTGCACTTCTGTACTTAACTGTACAGGTTCTGAGGCTGGTGCATCTGGTTATCAGACCAGATCCCGATAGTGACCGTAGAGGACTTGACTTCACGGTGAGTTGCTTCGTCTGGCGATCCCCAGCACCACCATGGAGTTTCATTTACTTTTGTTTCCCGTCTATTCATGCAAAAAGCGGGATTGTATATATTATAATCCTTTGTTTATTCCGTTAGTATGCCCTTGACACTCGTGACACTAGTTCCTGGCACACACGTAGTGTATATTTTGGGATTGGGGTTGTATATGCATACATATGCTTTATTTTGGCCATGTATTGTTATGATTTTATTTTCATATCAAGCTATCATCATGTTTAATTGTTTTAAATAGGTAAAAATTGACTTGTTTAATCAAATAGGAAGGGTAACACCTAGTGTAAGTCATATTGGCTTGCCTAACCCCGTCGTTGGGCGCCATCACGACCTGGATTAGGATTCTAGGTCGTGACAACGTGGTATCAGAGCCCTAGGTTCACGTAAGTCTCACGAGTCACGGGCAGGCCCAGTAGAGTCTTGCGGATCTATACGAAGACGTTTGTACTTATCTTCAGGAGGCTATGGGGTGTTAGGAAACCTCCCTTTATTCATATCCTGTTGTGCAATCTATGATGTACTCAAACTTATTCTTCTATTCTCTCACAGATGGTGAGGACGCGTGCATCCGACGTTTCTGGTCTTGGAGATGCCGCTGCCCCCGCCGCCTTAGGTCGGGGTAGAGGCAGGGGTAGAGCACCTGCTCGAGGTAAGGGACGAGGGCGTCCTAGAGCTATACCAGTGGCACCACCAGAGGACCCTATTATGGAGGAGCAGGATGAGGTGCCTCAAGTAGCACCCGCTCTAGTGGATTTCATGATGGGATCAGGCTTCCAAGAGGTCATGGGCCGAATGCTGAGATTCATGGACATTATGTCCCAGGCTGGTTTATTTCCAACAGACCCTGCTACTTCTCAGGCAGGAGTGGGAGTCCAGACCCCTACCGCTCAGGCCACAGGTCAGGCAGCAGCAGCACGTCATACCCCGGGCACACCGCCCGTGGGTGGGGTTCAGCCCGTAGTAGCAGCCCCAGAGCCCAGGCCAGTAGTAGGTGACTAGCGGAAGATGTTGGATAGATGGACCCGACTTCGCCCTCCAGTCTTCGGGGGTGAGCGGGGTGAGGATGCTCAGGATTTCATCGATAGGTGCGGGGACAGACTGCACAACATGAGGATTTTGGAGTCCCATGGAGTGGATTTCACCACATTTCAGTTTGAGGGCAGAGCTCGTAGGTGGTGGCAGTCATATATTCTCAGCAGACCAGCAGATTCTCCTCATGTCACTTGGGATCAGTTCGTGCAGGTGTTTCTAGACAGATATATTCCACCCTCTAAGAGGGAAGGTTGCGGTGTCAGTTTGAGAAGCTAGAGCAGGGGCATATGACAATGACAGATTATGAGGCCAGATTTTCAGAGTTGTCACGCCATGCACTTATGATATTGCCTACCGATGCCGAGAGAGTGCGACGGTTTGTGGCCGGGTTGCATTCAGATATTAGGGCCACCATGGCCCGAGAGGTGGAGATGGGTACTCCTTACCAGCTTGTAGTGGAGTTAGCTCGACGGATTGAGGGGTATCGGTTGAGAAGCAGGGAACAAGGTCAGCGGGACAAGAGGGCTAGGTTCTCAGGGAATTTCAGGGATGCTCCGGCTAGGAGCAGAGGTCAGTTCGGGGGTGGTCAGCCCAGCAGGCTTCCATATTCAGCACCTCCACTACCTTCTCAAGGTGGTCCAGCGAGGCCCTAGTTCAGTGCCATGCCAGAGCATTCCTATCGTCCTCCAGCCACTCATGGTTCACCCAGTGGTCACTATAGTCGCCAGAGATCCTCTGGTTCTTATTTTAGTGCTATACCCGAGGGTCCACATCGCTTCCTGGCTATTTAGGGGTCTTCCTCTTCGGGGCAGCAGTCTATGGTACCTAGAGGTTGCTTTAAGTGTGGAGATCTAGGTCATATGTAGAGACAGTGTCCCAGGCTTCGGGGCAAGGCTATGCAGCAGGGTTATTAGCCTATGGGTCCAGCACCAGCAGTCCGGCCACCTAGAGGTGGAGGACAGGTCGGCAGGGGTCGTACTAGAGGGGGAGGCCGGTCAGGGGGAGGTCAGTTAGTTCCCGTTCACTCTAGGGGAGTTCAGTCTTCAGGAGCCTCAGCCAAATTTTATGCCATTCCGGCCAGATCAGATGCAGTGGCCTCAAACGCCGTAATCACAGGTATTTTCTCAGTATGCGGTAGAGAGGCTTCAGTACTATTTGATCCAGGNTTCGGGCCATGACTGCGTCTAACGTTGAACCCGCTAGACAAGCCAACGTTTGAACTAAATAAAACTTATTAACAACAAATACGAACAAGATAACCAAGGTTTCGCTGGCCCTCCATATAAAATTTAACCAAATAACCCAAAATACAACATAGCACTTTTCGAAATAAAACCCATAAACAAATCCTAGAACTGGTGTCACATACTCACGGACTATCTAAGAGATTACTACAAACAAAAGGTCTGGAATGAATACATAAGACTGTCTTTGAAATACAAGGTAAGATAGAGCTGAAACTGGAAAGTAGAAGGTGACGTCAAGGCCCACGAACGTCTGCGGGTCTACCTCG
>MDKH01052730.1:0-38520 GCA_005239495.1 Nicotiana undulata | reverse complement strand
ATATTTGAAAAGTATTTGTCTTACAGAAAAATGATATTTGAAAGAGCAGTATTTGGGAAAGTACATTTGAACACCACGTATTGTGAAGGGACTATGATTTAAAGATTCTTCCTTATAAAAATACAAATATACATTAAGAGAAAGTCTGTTTCAAAGAAGAAATTTCTCTATTCCGAAATGATTTTATCTTTAAAGCTTTCGAAATAAACTCACGACTTAAAGGTTTTCGCTCGAAGGTTTGACCAGCTTTATTGAGTTTATTGGCTAAGGCTTGAGGTGAATAAATTGATGCAGTGCTGAGTTGCTAGTGTTTTTATTGGGTTGTGATTCCTGACATTTGGCTTGCATTCTTCCATTCTCTTTGTGTATTTCTATTATGATGTCCGTTGATTTTATTTGCTAAATTTCTTCCGTATTATTCTATCGTACCGTTAATTATATCGAAAAATCTTTAGGTTGACATTATGTTTCGGTCATTCTTATAATTATGTCTTTTACTTGATAGACCAGTGGTGTCTTGACTAGTCCTCATCACTACTCCACTGAGGTTAGTCTTGATACTTACTGGGCACCGCAGTGGTGTGCTCATACTACACTTCTGCGCATTTTTGTGTGCAGATCCAGGTATCTATTGTTAGTAGCTGTGCGGGTTCGTGATGAGGAGACTCAAGGTAAACCTGTTGGTGCGTTCGCAGGCTTCAGAGTCACCTTCCTGTTTATGCCTATTGTACTTATTATTTCTAGACAATTGTATTTAGATTTGGTAGAAAGATTTCGTAGAGCTTATGAATTGTATTTATCGGGTTTTGGGAAATTGTAAACCCTGTCAAGATTTCTATATCGAGACTGTTATATTTCCTTTGTTATTGTTGTTGTTCAGTGAAAATGTTAGGCTTACCTAGTCCCTAATACTAGGTGCCATCACGATACCCTACGGAGGGAAATTTGGGTCGTGACAAGTTGGTATCAGAGCTCTAGGTTCATAGGTGCTACGAGTCATAAGCGGGTTTAGTGGAGTCTTGCGGATCGTTACGGGGACGTCTGTACTTATCTTCGAGAGGCTACGGAACTATTAGGACAATTTCACTTCCTTCATTCCTATCGTGCGAGTTCATTGATCTTGAAGTTTGAAATTATCGTTCCATTCTCTCACCGATGGTGAGGGCACAAACTACGGTTCCTGATGATGTTACCCCGAAGCAAATGTCGCAAGGGTCAGAGATAGAGGCCGACGAGGAGCACGTGTCGCCGTTAAGATGCCTTCTAGAGCACCCGTTGAGGAGTCGCCAGTAGTTCTAGTTGGGATACAGGTACTGGGGGAGCCTGTTACTACCCCGGGCTTCAGGAGTCCTGGGCATAGTTTTGAGAATAATTGGTACATTGACTCAGGCGAGATTGATTCTAGTTCACCGGCTATTACACGGATCAGGGGAGGAGTTCAGACTCCCACCGTCTACACCCCAGAGCAGTGAGATCATATTGGTCAGGTTCCAGTTGTCATGGCATCACGACATGTGGTTTCAGTTCAGCCCTTGGTTAGGGCAGTAGCATCGGAGAAAGAATACTTTGGACTTGAGAGGTACATGGAGTACCACCCTCCTACCTTTCAGTGGATTGGCGGCAGATGGTGCCCCGGGTTTCCTGGAGGAGCGTCACTATATTCTTCGCACTTCGGGTGTTGTGGAGACGAGCGGGATTGCTTTTGCCACGTCTCAGGTTCAGAATAGTGGGTTGATCAGTGGTGGCGGCATATGAGTTGGGGTAACCTGGCCGAGTTAGCTTCACTAGCATGAATTCAGTTTTCGGAAATGTTTTGAGGGAGGTTGCACCTCAGTTCCTTCAGGATGTACGACGCGTGGAGTTTGAGCAGTTGCATCAGGGCGCTATGTCACTATTGGAGTATGCCGTTAGACTCAGTGATTTGGCCAGATATACACCTCGTTTGGTTGCTTCAGTTAGGAGATGAGTCTGTAGAGTCATTGAGAGATTCAGACATGATTCTCGGTTCAGCAGGACTCGAGAATTAGAGTGGGATGCCTCGTTTCAGCAGGTAGTAGGGATCGCTCGCCGGTTAGGGAGCATGTGGGACTGGGAGCGAGAGGACAGACGAGGTCAGGAGAGAGAGTTCAAGGGGGCGAGGAGGCCTCGTAGACCGGAGTAATCTATTGGTCCTTATTAAGGCACCAAGGTGCGTCATGGTAGAGAAATTTGGGTCAACCAGTTCAGTTTGCATTACCAGCTTTGCATGGGGGCTTTTCACGTACTCATGGGTCTCAGATGATCCGTATTGTGTGATTTCCATAGCCACGTCGACAGAGAGATTGTTTTCAGTGTGGAGATGTAAGCACAGGGTGAGATATTGTTCCAGGGTTTAGGTAAGTGCGCTATAGCAGGGTATTCAGATGAGTAGAGGGCGCCCAAGAGGGGGAGGCCCGACCCGTTGATGTATCTCATATTATAGGCTAGAGACCGTTGGGTCAGAGATTATCACCCAGGTATGTTGTGATGTTCTAAATTGGGGTACCATGGTATTTCACTATACCTCTATCGGTCGAGACGAGTTTCCCTTATCTATTGCTCATTTATGAGTAAGTTTTATGCTTGGCACTCTATTTTTGTGTTTGCTCCTGTTGGGAGATTCTGTGAGTAGTAGCCCGTGTCTATCATTGTCTCATTCATCCTTGCTAGTTGTGAAACTAGAGGTGAGTCCTTGTTGTTCATTATGGTGAACTTTATATGATTTTTCCTAAGTATTTTGTTTACGAGTTGTAATTTGATACTCCATCGAGATGTGAGTTCAGTTAGTATTATGACTTTTCATCAGCTGAGATGAGTGAATGGAGGAATTTATATTGGTAGGATATATTTTCGGTATGTGATTCCGAGTTGAGGGTGAGGTCCTCGTGATATTTGTGATTCGATATATTTAGACCGGGCTAAGTACCGCGGTGGAAATCTTATCAGGACGAAATCCTTGTGATGTGTTCATATGCTTTGTTTCTTTCTTGTTATATTGCTTTTGGTAAGTCAGTATTGATAGAAAGCTGTGCCTATGGGCTTTTGCTTGATAGGTCCTTTATATGCTTCTATTTTCATATTCAGTCATTTCGTTATGTGTTTCCTTAGTTCAATTGCGGGATGTGTGCCCGGTGGTGGTTGTTGTGGCTTGGTGATTCGGGTGTTTAATAATGAATTCTTCGTGTTCATTGCATCACTATCAGTAGTATGGGGTTTGGAAACAAAGTTTTTCCATATGTGGGGCCAATTGCCAATGATGAGTTAATTTCTGGTAGTTATTGTGATCAAAAGTGCTATTTGAGCCTATTTGTGATGTATATTGTGTGGTCGTGCCTTATGGGTGTAGACCTGAGTTGATGTATCTGGTTGAGGCTAATGCCGGATATAGATTTAGAATCGAGTCTTTTGAGGAATGAGTAGAAGGTGAGAAAGTGAGGTATGAGTCTTATCGGTGGTGATGTGAAGTCTATATTGCAGTTGATTGTTTCATCAGAATTATGTGAGTTGGGGTGACGTGGGATCACCCACGAGTATGTGTTAGAAGTGTACAATCAGTGATTGGATGAGTTCAAGGTGAAATTGGGTACGTTCGAGGACGAACATTTGTTTAAGAGGGGGAGAATGTAACGACCCAACCGGTCGTTTCGGGAATTTAAGCTCCGTTCGGTGGCGTAAGGTATTGGACAACTTCACATTGTGTATATCGACATGTGTGCGTGGTTAGATTCAGTTACCGGATAATCCGGAGTCGAATTGGAAGAAATCAATTTCAGCTTTTGAAGTTGAGGTGATGGAAGTTGACCAGAGGTTTGACTTTTGAGTAAACGGCCTCGGAATGAGTTTTGGTCAATGTCAACAGCTCCATATGATGATTTTGTCGCATTCCGGTTGTTCTCTTCAGTGGATGCATTGCATATTTAAATTGGGACCGAGGACGAGATTCCGGGAGCTTTCCCCCTGTACTGCATTGCATATTTAAATTGGGACCGAGGACGAGATTCCGGGAGCTTTCCCCCTGTACTGCATTGCATATTTAAATTGGGACTACGGACGAGATTCCGAGAACTTTCCCCCTGTACTGCATTGCATGACAAATTCCGAGTTACGAACTGAGTTCCGGTGGTTTTATCATCAAGGAGGTTTGGATCGAAAGATATACATACACACATATATATATATATTGAAATGTATAGCTGAAAAGCAATTATCTCCAGGAAAAGTTATGTCTGAAGGACTTCTATTTCGAAAGTATATTTGAAAGTATTTGTCTTGCAGAAAAATGATATTTGAAAGAGGAGTATTTGGGAAAGTACATTTGAACACCACGTATATTGAAGGGACTATGCTTTAAAGATTCCTCCTTATAAAAATACAAATATACATTCAGAGAAAGTATGTTTCAAAGAATAAATTTCTCTATTCCGAAATGATTTTATCTTTAAAGCTTTCGAAATAAACTCACGACTTAAAGGTTTTCGCTCGAAGGTTTGACCAGCTTTATTGAGTTTATTGGCTAAGTCCTGAAGTGAATAAATTGATGTAGTTCTAATTTGCCGGTGTTTTTATTTGGTTTTGATTCTCGACATTTGGCTTGCATTATTTCATTCTCTTTGCGTATTTCTATTATGATGTCCGTTGATTTTATTTGCTGAATTTCTTCCGTATTTTTCTATCGTACCGTTAATTATATCGAAAAATCTTTAGATTGACATTATGTTTCGGTCATTCTTATAATTATGTATTTTACTTGATAGACCAGTGGTGTCTTGACTAGTCCTCATCACTACTCCACCGAGGTTAGTCTTGATACTTACTGGGCACCGCTGTGGTGTGCTCATACTACACTTCTGCGCATTTTTGTGGGCAGATCCAGACCGTCACCTTAATATGTGCACAGAGGCACAAGGAGTCTTTATGAGTACGCCAACTCAGTAGTAATGAAAAGAAATCACAGTTTGAGAAATGTAAAGCACACAAACAGATACACCATTTCACAACAACCAGTAAAACATCAAGTCACCGAGTAGTATTCAGCAATTTCATAAGTTCGAAATCAGTTTCTAGAAAACCTTTGAGAACAAGTAAATATTGATATTTCTCAGTGAAATCCTCAGTAAAACTCAGTTTGAAACGAAGTAAATCATAGTTCAAAAACATAGTAAAATCATCATGAAGCTGCTCTTAAGCCAAAATCATTTCTCGGAATAGATGCCCTCAGGCATTCCCTCAATCACTCAGTATAAGTCATAACTCAGTACATCCCCGCGGGCAATCATCATCACTCAATCGGTACCGGCGCTCACTGGGGGTGTGTTACAGACTCCGGAGGGGCTCCTGCATCCCAAGCGCAATAATAACATAAGGCCTGGAAGCCTTCTCACCTCTCTCATAAGGCCTGAAAGCCTTCTCACCTCTCTCATAAGGCCTAGAAGCCTCCTCATCTCTCTCATAAGGCCTGGAAGCCTCCTCGCATCACTCAGCCAGACACTCTCAGTTAGCCCTTAGGCCATAAACAAACCGGGTTCTCGACCCAAAACAGTGTTCCATTTTTCAATAAATAAAATCAAAATACTCTGAGTGTCAAAACAATTTATCAGGTAAAGATTGAGTGTAATTCACAACATATCAAGTGAGGAAACACAGTAAAACAGTCCCCCAAGGGGTAAACAGATTGGCACTAGGCCCCAAACACGGCTTACATCCCAAAACATATCATAACATATAAATACTAAATAAGCAAAGGCTTGAAAATCGGTTTTGCAACTCAATAGTTGCCTAAGTAGGGAATATATTTCCAAAGTTTCAATCTTTGTATTCCAAAACCCGTGTAGGGTGCATAGTCCAGGGTTTCATACCCTCAGGACAGGATTTCAAGACATTACTTACCTCAAAACTAGCCCGGAATTATTCCGCAATGTGCTTGCCTCTCGAGTCAACCTACGAAGGATCCAAATCTACCAAGTTCAGATTTTATCATCAATATATGCTTAAGGAACGAATTCCAATTGAAAAATATCGAATTTAACTCAAAAATCTGAAACCAGTCAGGACCCGACCCCCGGGCTCGCGTCCTGAAACTCAGAAATTTTTATACAAAAGTGTTCTTCGTCCTCTCACGAGTCCGTACATGTAAAGCACACCAAAATCGGAGTTCGTTTGACCCCTCAAATCGACCCCTAAAGGTCTCATAATCTCAAGCCCTAAAACCCAAATGTTCTACTGATTTTCCATGAATTTACACTGGTTTTATGCTCTATAATCACCCATAATCGAGTTTTAATGACTAGAACACTTACCTCTATGAAGAACAAGAGTTTCCCTCTTCAAAATCGCCCCTAAGAGCTCTTTTCCGTACAACATTGGTGAAAAATAAGGTTTAAGTCGCGGAGGGTTTAATTATTTGACTGCCCAGTGATTTACTCTCCGCGATCGCAGTCAAAAACCCGTGATCGCATAGATCAAATATTCCTGACCTCCGTGATCACAGCACTGTGCACGCGATTGCACAGTGCATTTGCCAGCAACCCCACGCGCCGCAATTTCCTCTACGCGATGGCAGCTCAATCCATGCGATCGCACTGCCTTGGGCTCCTCCTACTCTGCGATCGCAGACTAACCTTCGCGATCGCACAGAACAAAATGTGCCTTCCCCCAATTAACTCTCCGCGATCGCAGTGAAGGAATTACTGCTGTGCAAAAACTAGAAAACCAGTAGTGTTTTAAAGCCCAAATGAGTCCGTTAATCACCCGAAATCAATCCCGAGCCCCTCGGGACCCCAGCCAAACTTACCAACACATCCCATAACATCATTCAAACCTTGTTTCACTCTCAAAACACTAAAACTAAAATCAAAACACCAAATCCACATCAGATTCAAGCCTAAGAACTTTGATGTTTCTAAAATCCACCAACGATGCCGAAACTATCCAAATCAACTCCGATTGACCTGAAATTTTGCAGACAGGTCCAAAATAACATTACGAACCTGTTCCAACTGTCGGAATTCCATTACAACCTTGATATCCTATTTTCCACTGCCGACCGGAATCGCCAAAAACTGACTTTCGCCAATTCAAGCCTAATTCTACACCGGACATCACAAAATTATTCTGAACATACTCCTAAGTCCCAAATCACCTAACGAGGCTATCCGAGCCATAAAATTCACATTCCGAGGTCGTTTACCAATAAGCCAACTCTTAGTTGACTTTTCCCATTTTAAGGCTATTTTTGAAGACTGAATGACTAAACTCTCACTACAACCATCCTGATTTCAAGCCTACCAACTCTAACACATAAATAACAGTTAAACCAAGCTATGACAAGGAAATAACAGTAAATAAAATATAGGTTCTACGTAACGGCCGACCGGGTCATTACAGTGGAGTTTCCATTATTGTTGGATATTCTGTCTACCCCTCCAGACAATTGTACATCTATTTTGTTTATTTTGTATATTCCACTAGTCTCCTGTGGGCTTGTGACACTCGGTCTTGGCACACGTAGTTGATTCACTAGTATTTTGCTACTCTGTTTATGCTGGAAAATAATATTTTGAGTTACTTTAAATCAACTTGCTTCACTTCCTCATTTTTTATTAAAGGACTTCTTAAATTAAAACTGGGTAAGTATTTGAACATCTCATTCAATTTAAGAAATTTTGTTAGCAACTAGTGTTGGCTTGCCTGACTCCGGTGTTGGGCGCCATCACAACCTGAATAGAGATTTGGGTTGTGACAACATGGTATCAGAGCTCTAGGTTCACGTAGGTCTCACAAGTCACATGCAAACCTAGTAGAGTCTTGCGGATCGATACAAAGACATCTGTATTTATCTTTGGGAGGCTACAAGGTGTTAGGAAAAATCTCTCTTTATTCTTATTCTATCGTGCAGTTGATGGTCTTACTAAATCTCATTCTTCTACTCTCTCCCAGATGGTGAGGACTCGTACAGCTGATACTCCAGGCCCGAGAGATGCCGCTACCCCCGTAGTCCGAAGCCGTGACAGAGGCTAGGGGAGGGCACCAGCCCGAGGTGGGGGACGGGGGCGTCCTAAAGTTACTCCATTAGCACCCCCAGAGGATCCTATTCCTGAGGAGCAGGGTGAGGTGCCCCCAACAGATCCAGCTCCGACGGATTTCATGACTGCACCAGGCTTCTAGGAGGTCATGAGCCGTATGATGCGGTTCATGGATACTATGACCCAGGCTGGTTTATTTCCAGCGGATCCTGCTACATCTCAGGTGGGAGGGGGAGTTCAGACCCCTACCACCCAGGCCGCAGGTCATGCAACGACAGTATATCAGACTCCGGGTACTCTGCCCGCGGGTGGAGCACAGCCAGCAATAGCACCTAAGCTTAGACTAGCCGCAAACGGCGATCCGCGGAAGTTACTTGATAGATGGACTCAATTGCACCCTCCTATCTTCGAAGGTGAGGGGGGCGAGGATGCCCATGACTTTATTGATAGGTGCAGGGACAGACTGCACAACATGAGGATTTTAGAGTCCCACGGAGTTGATTTCACTACTTTTCAGCTAGAGGGCAGGGCCCTCAGATGGTGGAAGTCATTCATCTTGGGTAGGCCAGCAGGTTCCCTTCCTCTCTCATGGGATCAGTTCACTCAGTTGTTCTTGGACAGGTATATTCCACCCTCCGAGAGGGAAGAGCTGCGGTATCAGTTTGAGCAGCTAGAGCAGGAGCAGATGACATTGACAGATTACGAGGCTAGGTTTTCAGAGTTGTCCCGTAATGCCCTCATGATTCTTCCTACAGATGCTGAGAGAGTGCGGAGATTCGTAGCTAGGTTGCACTCATGTATTAGGGCCAACATGGTCCGAGATGTGGAGATGGGTACTCCTTATCAGCTTGTGGTCGAGATAGCTCACCGGATTGAGGGTTACCGATCGAGGGGCAGGGAGAAGGGTCAACCGGATAAGAGAGTTAGATTTTATGGAGATTTACGAGGTGCCCCAGGAAGGGGCAGGGGTCAGTTCAGCAGAGGCTAGCCTAGAAGGCCTCCATGTTCAGCTCCTCCACCACCTCCCCGTGGTGCTCCAGTGAGGCCTTATTTCAGTGTTATGCCGGAGAGTTATTACCGCCCACCAGCCATTCAGGGTTCCTCCGGCGGGTATTCAGGTCATCAGAGTTCTTCTAGTCCCTACTTCAGTGCTATGCCAGAGGTTTCTCACCATCCCCCAGCTATTCAGGGTTCTTCTTCTTCAGGGCAGCAGGACATGCCTTCAGTGAGATGCTATGAGTGTGGGGATTTCGGCCACTTGAGGAGGACTTGTCCCAGACTTCGGGGCTAGGCTGTTCAGAAGAGTTACCAGCCCACATACTCAGCACCGGTGCCCCGTCCACCCATGGTGGAGGACAGGCTGGTAGAGGTCGTCCCAGAGGTGGAGGACAGGCTGGTAGAGGTCGTCCCAGAGGTGGAGGCCAGTCAGGGGGAGCTCAGCTAGCTCCTATTCAGCCCAACGGAGGTCAGTCTTTAGGTACTCCAGCCAGATTCTATGCTATTCCGGCCCGAGCAGATGCAATGGCCTCAGACGCCGTGATCACAGGTACTATTTCAGTATGTGGTAGGGAGGCATCAATGCTATTTGATCCAGGATCTACTTATTCATATGTGGCAGCCTTTTATTGCTTGTTTTCTGGATGCTCCTTGCGAGTTCTTGGATTCTCCTATATATGTGTCCACTCCTGTGGGCGATTCTATGGTGGTAGACCGGGTCTATCGGTCTTGTGTGATCACCTTTTGTGGGTTCAAGACTAGAGCAGACCTTCTATTGCTCGACATGGTTGATTTTGAGATTATCCTGGGCATGGATTGGCTATCTCCTCATCATGCCATCTTGGATTTCCATGCCAAGACGGTTACTTTGGCCATGCTTGAGTTTCCTAGGCTGGAATGGAGAGGTTCCTCAGTTAGTGCAGCCAGTAGAGTTATTTCCTTCCTAAAGGCTCGACATATGGTCGAGAAGGGTTGTTTGGCGTATCTTGCTTATGTGCGGGACACCACCGTCGAGTTTCCAACGATTGATACAGTGCCAGTTGTTTGAGAGTTTGCGGATGTATTTCCTTCAGACCTTCCGGGCATGCCTCCAGATCGAGATATCGATTTTTGTATCGATGTAGCTCCAAACACTCAACCTATTTCTATTCCCCCTTACTGTATGGCTCCGAAGGAGTAGCTTGAGGAGTTGTTGGATAAGGGGTTTATCAGGCCGAGTGTATCGCCGTGGGGTGCTCCAGTTCTATTTGTAAAGAAGAAAGATGGGTCTATGCGGATGTGTATTGATTACCGCCAGTTGAACAAGGTAACTATTAAGAACAAGTATCCATTGCCGCGCATCGATGATTTGTTTGACCAGTTACAGGGTGCCGGGGTATTTCAAAAATTGACTTGAGATCGAGGTATTATCAGCTAAAGATTCGGGCTTCGGATGTTCCGAAGACTGCTTTAGGTACGAGATATGGCCATTATGAGTTCTTAGTGATGTCCTTTGGCTTGACTAATGCCCCGATAGCATTTACGGACTTGATGAACATGGTGTTCAGGCCGTATATTGATTCCTTTGTCATCGTCTTCATTGATGACATTTTTATTTACTCACGTAGCCTGGGAGAGCACGAGCAACATTTGAGAGTTGTGCTCCAGACCTTGCGAGAACAGAAGCTATATGCTAAGTTCTCCAAGTGTGAGTTTTGGTTGGATTCTGTGGCATTCTTGGGACATGTAGTATCTGGATCGGGTATCAAGGTCGATCCTAAGAATATTGAGGCAGTTCAGAGTTGGCCACGTCCTACTTCAGCGACGGAGATCAGGAGCTTCTTGGGTCTAGCAGGATACTACCGGCGATTTGTGGAGGGCTTTTCATCCATTTCATCCCCATTGACTAGATTGGCTCAGAAGAATGATCCATTTCGGTGGTCTGATGAGTGTGAGGCGAGCTTTCAGAAGCTCAAGACTGCATTGACTTCGGTACCAGTTCTAGTATTGCCTTCCGGTTGGGGATGTATACGGTGTGTTGCGATGCTTCACGCATTGGCTTGGGGTGTGTGTTGATGCAGGAAGGGAGAGTTATTGCTTATGCTTCGCGCCAGCTGAAGGTCCATGAGAAGAATTACCCTGTGCACGATTTGGAGTTGGCGGCGATAGTTCATGCTCTTAAGATTTAGAGGCATTACTTATATGGGGTGTCTTGTGAGGTTTATACAGACCACCGCAGCTTGCAGCACTTGTTCAAATAGAGGGATCTTAATTTGAGGCAGCGCAGGTGGCTGGAGTTACTAAAGGATTATGACATCACCATTCTTTATCATCCGGGCAAGGGGAATGTGGTAGAAGATGCTTTGAGTAGGAAGGTGGAGAGTATGGGTAGCTTGGCTTATATTGCAGCTGAGGAGAGACCTCTAGCCTTGGACATTCAGTCCTTGGCCAATCGCTTGGTGAGATTAGATCTTTCAGAGCCTCGTCGACTTCTAGATTATGTGGTTGCTCAGTCTTCATTATTGGGGGAGATCAATGCTCTACAGTATGATGATCCGTGTTTGGCAGAACTACGGGAGACAGTGGTTCAGGGTGGTGCCAAGGAGGTTACTATTGGCGAGGATGGTGTTATGATACTTCGGGGTCGTTTGTGTGTTCCTAATATTGATGGCTTGAGGCAGAGGATTCTAGAGGAGGCACACAGTTCACGGTCTTCTATTCATCCTGGTGCTACGAAGATGTATCATGATTTGAATCAGCATTTCTAGTGGAGACGGATGAAGAGGGACGTTGTGGAGTATGTGGCTAGGCGTCTTAATTCCCAACAGGTTAATTATGAGCACCAGAGACTAGGGGGCCTACTTCAGCAGATGCCCATTCCTGAGTGGAAGTGGGAGCGCATTACTATGGACTTCGTGGTTGGGTTGCCTCGGACGTTAGCGAAGGTTGACGCGGTTTGGATTATTGTGGATAGATTGACCAAATCGGCGCATTTCATTCCTGTGGCTACTACTTATACTTCTGAGAGGCTGGCCCAGATCTACATTCGAGAGATAGCCCGGTTGCACGGTGTACCGCTGTCCACTATATCAGATCGAGGTCCTCAGTTCACCTCGCACTTCTGGAGAGCATTGCATAGAGAGATGGGTACCCAGATTGATCTCAGCACAACATTTCATCCACATACTGGTGGTCAGTCGGAGCGTACAATTCATATATTGGAGGACATGCTCAGAGCATGTGTGCTTGACTTTGGAGGTCAGTGGGACCAGTTCTTGCCTTTGGTCGAGTTTGCTTACAATAATAGTTATCAGTCCAGCATCGAGATGGCCCCATTTGAGGCTTTATATGGTTGGTGATGTCGTTCTCCTATCGGGTGATTTGAGCCTGGTGAGGTTAAGTTATATGGTATAGACCTGGTGAGAGATGCTTTAGAGAAAGTGAAGTTGATTTAGGAGAGGCTCTGCACATCAATGTCCAGAAAGAAGAGCTACGTGGATCGAGGGCACGTGATGTGTCATTTATGGATGGAGATAGGGTTCTGCTGAAGGTTTCGCCGATGAAGGGTATTATGAGATTCGGGAAGAAGGGCAAGCTGAGCCCGAGGTTCATAGGTCCTTTCGAGGTATTGAGGCGAGTTGGTGAGGTTGCTTATGAGCTTGCCTTACCTCCCAGCCTATCGGGAGTCCATCTGGTATTCCACGTATCCATGCTCCGACGATACCACACCGATTTCTCTGACGTTGTTGATTTGTTGGATGAGAGGTTGGGCTACGAGGAGGAGCCAGTTGCTATTATTGATAGACCGGACCGCCAGTTGAGTTAAACGAACTCGGAATTGAGTTTCGACGTTTCAGACTTGTACGTATGTCCGGAATAGGTTTTGGATGGCCCGGGAGTGTTTCGACGCCAAATAGCGAAATAGAGTTTCCTTAAGTTTAAAATTTGGTTTGGAATGTGATTTTATGTTATCGAGGTCTGAACGGAATTCCGAGACCGGGAATAGTTCCGTTATGTCATGCATGACTTGCCTGCAAAATTTGGTGTCATTCCGAGTGGTATAGGCCTGTTCGGCGAATTGAAACTGAATTCAGCGTTTTTTTGGTGTCATTCCGAGTGGTATAGGGGTTTTGAGGTGTGATTTTGAGTTCTAGCATTGTTTTTGGTGTTCCAAAGGCTCGAACGAGTCCGCAATACGATTTAGTACTTGTTGGTATAATTGCGCGAGGGCTGGCGTGGGCCCATGTGCCTCCCGGACACCCCCACGAGGCTAAAAACCAGTAGCTTCAGCTGCTGGTGCACCAGATCTGGTGTGACCGCAGGTGCAGTTGCCCAGATTGCAGGTGCGATACCGCCCCTGCGGTCAAGCCATCGCAAGTGTGACCCAGGGGAGTTGGCCCAAACCTGCAGGTGCGGACCTGCGAGTGCGGGATTTCTACCGCAGGAGCGGCCACAGGCCTCCTTGGCCATTTCCGCAGGTGCGACCATTTGGTCGCTGGTGCGAGATCACTGGAGGCAGTGATCTCATTTAATACGGGATTTGGTCATTTTTCACCATTTCTTCTCCTCCATTGGCGATTTTGAGAGCTCTCAAGAGGGTATTCGGCCTAGCTACTAAGAGGTAAGTAATTTCCATTTAAATGTTGGTTTATTACATCAAAACTTAGGTAGATTAACATCTAATTAGTGGAAATCAAAGGGGTTAGAGTGAAAACCTAGGGTTGATGAACTTTAGGGAATTTCACCACTTTTCTACCATGAAATCATACAAAAATTATATATTATTGATCCTTAGGCTATGGGTGAGTGTTATCTTCGAAAGTTTCCGGAATCCGAGCATGCGGGCCCGGGGGTATATTTTGGAATTTCTTCAAGAATAGTGAATTTACTAAATAAGTAGGAGAATTTCCATACTCTGAGCATGCATTGACACATTTATATACCATTTGACTAGTTTCGAGTCCTCGGATGTAAAGTTTGAAGTTTCGGGCGCGTTCTTGACCGGGGAGTTGATTCTACGTGAGGTGAGTCTCCTTTACAACCTTGTAAGAGGGAATTGTCCCCATAGGTAAATGTAAACGATTGAATTGTCCTTATTTGCGGGGGCTACGTACGCGCAAAGTGACGAGAGTCCGTGCGTAGCTACTACTCTGTTGTGTCGGGTAGAATTTAAGATTTCACAAGCATGCCTCTATGTGCCTTACCTGTATCTTTACATGTGTTCCTGGTTGCTTATTATCCTTGAAATTTACATGAGAATTTCGGAAGCTATGTGTAAATTTAAGTGTCTAAATCCCTGAATTTAAGAATAATCCATGATAACTTCCTGAAGTTTTTGATAATTATGTGTATGTCTACGAGAACTCGTGTCGCATGTATAATTCGTGAGCGGGGTAGCCTTATATTTATGTCAACCGCGTCGCATGATCGATTCGCAAGCGGGGTAATAGATGCATCTATAGTTCGTGCCGCTCGACCCTCGGTAGTGCACATTTATTTTCGCGTCGCTTCAGCCGTACGCTTCGGCATATTATGTGCTATGTATTTGACTGAGAGTCTTGTTATTATTAAATAAATTACCCCATGGGTAAGGGGAACTCAAGACTTTTTGCGGTAATTATTGTTTGACTCATGAGAATAAATTGCAGTTTTATAAAATTGATACTTCATGCCCTAGTGATTTTCATGACTACCTTTCTGTTTAGCCTTACTTATCCATGTTATTGGTTATTGACCTTAGTAAGTATCACGTCTACCTCTCGTCACTACTTCTTCGAGTTTAGACGGGATACTCACTGGGTACATATTTGTTTATATGTACTCATGCTACACTACTGTACTTAATTGTACAGGTTCTGAGGCTGTTGCACCTGGTCACTATTCTGATATCCGCCACTGAGAGATCCATCTGGATTAGACTACATGGTGAGCTGCTCTTCCTGGCGTTCCGCAGCAGCACTGTGGAGTTTCCATTATTGTTGGATATTCTGTCTACCCTTCCAGACAGTTGTACATCTATTTTGTTTATTTTGTATATTCCACTAGTCGCCTGTGGGCTTGTGACACTAGGTCTTGGCACACGTAGTTGATTCACTAGTATTTTGCTACTCTGTTTATGCTGGCAAATGATTTTTTGAGTTACTTTAAATCAACTTTCTTCACTTCCTCATTTTTTATTAAAGGACTTCTTAATTAAAACTAGGTAAGTATTTGAACATCTCATTTAATTTAAGAAATTTCGTTAGTAACTAGTGTTTGCTTGCCTGACTCCGGTGTTGGGTGCCATCACGACCTGAATAGGGATTTGGATCGTGACACCCGGAATATATACACAAATGCTGACCAGGTCATTGATGACGCCCAACTCTAGTCCTAAAATGGATAAGCGGTCGCTGCAAATATAATCCGGTCTAAGAGTCCGGAGTCGAATCCCACAGAGACCTAAGGTTTCGCAATAAGAAGACAAACTCAAATAAATTTCTAAGTTATAAAGATTAAGATTCTTATATCTAACTAATTAACTAAGAAACTAAAGCAGTAAATTAACAACTAAAGATACTAAGGGTTGGAGGTTAAATTTAGGAGGTCTAGAGTTATGATTTCCCTAAATATTGGAATTCTTCCCGCTATGTTCCTTACAATTTTGCCTATGTATTCTCTACTGATCGTGAGCATTGTAGGTGTTGTAATTCTCTCTCGAGCAACTACACAAATTTACTAGACATATTCTCTCGAACTACGCTAGTTGGCTTTATCTAACCGCTCATTATGACCACGTCAAGGCTTTGTTATTTTTAAAACTACTTTTAAACCCGCTGTATTGATTTCTCACATACGTTAGGAGTGACGTTGTTCAACAACCACCTAAATATGTATCCTTTCTCAAGAAACACGTAATAAATAGGCACACTCAATCGATGGTCATTCAATCAACTGAAATAACCACGTAGTTGAACAAATAGACAAATTCAAAGGTTAAATTATATTAAAACATAACAAGAATTCATCCTTCAAGAGGTTCCATCAAAACCCTAGATAAAAAAGTTACTCATAATAGTATGTAAAACAACAATACTAAAATTCATAACCAATAATGGAAATAGGAAGAAGGAAGTGAAAAACTCGTAGAGAATTCTCCACCTTACCTCTAGTGTGTTCTTGCCTCCTTAGGTCCAAAGTGTGTCAAAAGTCCTCAAAATACCATTTTTTTCATGCATATATACCAAGTAGTGTCGGGCCCAAACAATTATACATTCTCCTACGTGAAAAAGGACGGACAGAATGTGCGCGGCCGCAGACGTTTCGCACTTTCTGTCCCATCTGCGCGGTCAGTGCGCGGGCACACACTTGCCTTGCACTTTTCACTATGTTCTGTTTGGAATTTGAGAACACGTAAAACATTAAAGTTTTAGAATTTGAATTAGCTTTCCAACCATATATTGTGGATCCCAAATTGAGTTCTGAACGAAAAGTTATGTGCATTTTACTAGACAATGCGTAATATGCCTACTCGATTCTTCCTTCGTTCTTAACTATCATCCGACTTTTACTCAGACTTAAAAGCTCCAAATCACTTGAATTCATTCATAACATCTGCATAGCTCGAAATCA
Source organism: Nicotiana undulata (assembly GCA_005239495.1). Classification (NCBI taxonomy): domain Eukaryota; kingdom Viridiplantae; phylum Streptophyta; class Magnoliopsida; order Solanales; family Solanaceae; genus Nicotiana; species Nicotiana undulata. The sequence goes on along the minus strand of MDKH01052730.1, from coordinate 21,895 downwards.
CTTCTACAAGGCATAAAATACACAATTAGTGCAATACACTAGCGATTAAAGCTCAAACGCAATTAAAGTGCAGTAAATTAGAGTGTAATAAGAGACTAAAATACGTAATTATAGCCTATCATCAGTCCTCCGGTACCGAGGACTAAGGGCAATCCAGCCCTACGGAGAAGATGCATCTCCAGGTAGTAAGTACATCGGACAAGATCTATGTCCAGGGAAGATCCATCCCTCAATCATATCAACCGTGCTCATTGGGGGTGTGTTACAGACTCCTGAGGGGCTCCTGCAGCCCAAGCGCAATCATAATCATCAATATAACCGTTGCGGCATGCAGCTCGATCCCATAACTGTCACTCACAACTAAGCACTCGGCCTCACTCAGTCATCAACCTCTCCAGTCTCACCACGGGCTCACAATGTCATGAAAATAACCCAAAAATGATACAATAAATCAATAAATATTTTAGACTGAGACATGATATAAAAATGCATGATCATTACTGAGTATGGAATAGAAAATGAAACTAGTGAGATGACAGCAAGAAAACGACCTCTAAGGCTCCAAACAAATACCGGCACAAAGCCTAAACATGATGTCTAGCATGATTTACGGCTCAACTACTTCACCACATGATGAAAACATGGAGATCAACAAGATAGAGTCACCAAACGGTGCCATGGAGTCACCCATACCACTTCTCTCACGGTGCACGCTCGCACACCCGTCGCTTTGCATGTGCGTCACCTCAAGACTAATCACATAACATATAATTTGGATCTCAAACCCTCAGAACCAAGTTTGAAGACGTTACATACCTCAAACCAAGAAAAGTCCTACTCCGGGATGACCTTGCCTCTCGATTCAGCCTCCGAACGTCCCAAATCTAGCCACAGGTAATACAACACAATCAATTTAGGTTAATGAATCAAATCCACAAGAAACGTATCAAATATAGTCCAAATCTCGAAATTCACTCAAACCCGGCCCCTGGGCCCACATCTCGAAATTCGACAAAAGTCACAAAACCCGAAACCTCATTCACTCACAAGTCTACCCATGCAACATTTATCAAAATCTGACATCATTTGGTCCCTCAAATCCCCAAATTATATCCTCAAATTCTAAAGCCCTAACCTCCCAAATTTCACCTCAAAACCACACATTCTAGGTGGGGAAAACAGTGGAGAATCAAGATTGTTGATAAAAAATGAGTACAAGAAGCTTACCTATAGAATCCACTCAAAACTCCTCTTCAAAATCGCCTAAGCCCGAGTTCAAAACGTGGAAATGAAGTCTAATTCACGAACCCTCATTTATAAACATTTTGCCCTGGCCTTTCGCACATGCGGGACACATTTCTGGCATTGCATAACCGCTTCTACAATCAATTATCCGCTTCTGTGGAAGACACTTAAGTCCCCTAGGTCCAGCACCTGCGCTCCAGGTTCCGCATGTGCACCTGCGCATCACCATCCGCTTCTGCGAAATTGGCCAATCACCTCACTTTCGCATCTGCAACTCAGACTCGCACATGCGGGCTCGCAGATGCGACCACTCTTACGCACCTGCGGTTCTAGCCCAGGTCCTCTATGTCCGCATCTGTGGCTCCTCAAACGTACCTGCGACCTCGCACCTGCGGCTCCCCCTCCGCAAGTGCGTAAAAACACCAGCAATAGCAGTTCAGCTGCTTTCCAAATTCCAAACCTCCCGTTAGCCATCTGGAATCACCAAGAGCCCCTCGGGACCTCACCCAAACATACCCACAAGTCATATATCAACATACGAACTTATGCGAGCCTTCAAATAACTCAAAACAACATCAAAACACAAAATTACCCTTGGATTCAAGCCTAAGAACTTCTAAACTTCCAAATTTTGGAAACAACGCTGAAACCTATCAAATCGTGTCCGAATGACCTCAAATTTTACACACGTCACTAATGACACTATGAACCTACTCCAACTTCCGGAAATCAATTCTGACCCTGATATCAAATTTCCAATGCCGACCAAAATCTCCAAATTTCCAACTTTTACCAATTCAAACCTAATTCTACTACGGATCTCCAAATCACATTCCGGACGCTCTCCTAAGTACAAAATCACCTAATGCATATACCAGAATCATAAAAATTCAAATATGAGGTCGTTTACACACATGTCAACATCTGATACTTTTCCAACTTAAGCTTCTAATTTAGAGACTAAGTATCTCAGTTCACTCCGAAACCACTCCGGACCAGAACCAATCAACCCGACATGATAAAATACAGGTGAAAAGCACAAAATAAGTAGAAATGGGAAAATGGGGCTATAACTCTCGAAACGACCGGTTGGATCGTTACATCCTCCCCCTCTTAAGCAAACGTTCATCCTCGAAGGGGTCTAGAAACATACCTGGAGTCTCAAATAGGTGAGAATATCTGCTCCGCATCTCCCAGGTGGCCTCCTTCACAAGCAGACCTCTCCACTGCACCTTCACTGAAGCTATGTCCTTTGACCTTAACTTTCGAACCTGCCAATCCAAAAAGGCCACTAGCTCTACAACATAAGTCATATCACCCTCCAACTGAACCGGGCTGAAGTCCAAAACATGGGACGAATCGCCAATATACTTCCGGAGCTTGGAAACATGAAACACTGGATCCACACTCACAAATTGGGTAGCAAGGCAAGCTTATAAGCTACATGCCCTATCCTCTGAAGCAACTCAAAAGGCCCAATGAATCGGGGGCTCAACTTTCCCCTTTTATAAACCTCATAACACCCTTCATGGGTGATACCTTCAACAATACCTTCTCCCCAACCATAAAAGGCACATCACAAACCTTCCTGTCCACATAGCTCTTCTGCCTAGCGCTCCTAAATCAATTTCACCTTATCTAAAGCATCTGGACCAAGTCTGTACCCAAGATCCTAACCTTACCCGGCTCGAACCATCCTACTATAGATCTACACCTTCTCCCATATAAATCCTCGTACAGAGCCATATGAATACTCGATTGATAACTATTGTTGTATGCAAACTTCGCGAGCGGTAGAAACTGGTCCCATGAACCCCCAAAGTCAATGACACAAGCGCGCAACATGTCCTCCAATATCTGAATAGTGCACTCGAACTGTTCGTCCGTCTGAGGGTGAAAAGTTGTGCTCAACTCAACCTGAGTACCCAACTCTCGCTGCACGACCCTACAAAAATGCGATATAAACTTAGTACCCCTATATGAAATAATGGAAACTGGGATACCATGCAGGCGGACAATCTCTAAGATATGAATCTCAGCAAACCGCTCTGAAGGGTAAGTAGTACCAACTTGAATGAAGTGCACATACTTGGTCAGCCAATCTACAATAACCCATCTAGCGTTGAACTTTCTCGAAGTCCGTGGGAGCCCAACTATGAAGTCCATGGTGATCCGCTCACACTTCCACTCCGGGATCTCTAATCTCTGAAGCAAGCCACTCGGTCTGTGATGCTCATACTTAACCTGCTGAAAGTGGAGACACCGAGCTACAAACACAACTATATCCTTCTTCATTCTCCTCCACTAATAGTGTTGTCTCAAATCTTGGTACATCTTCGCGGCACCCGGATGGATAGAATACTGCGAGCTGTGGGCCTCCTCAAGAATCAACTCCCGAAGCCCATCTACATTAGGCACACATATCCGGCTCTGAATCCTCAACACGCTTTCATCACCAATAGTCACATCCCTAGCATCACCTGTCTTGAATAACGAGCAGGTGGGGGTTATCATACTAGAGCTCCCCGATATGTTCATAAAGAGAAGACTTGGAGACCACGTAAGCCAATACCCGACTCAGATATGAAATATCCAATCTAACAAGCTGGCCCACTAAGGCTTGAACATCCAATTCCAAGGGTCTTGGAATATATGCTAAACTCCCAAAACTCTCCACTCGACGACTCAAGGCATCGGCCACCACATTGGCCTTCCCCGGATGGTACATAATAGTGATATCATTGTCCTTAAGAAGCTCTAACCATCAACACTTACGCAAATTAAGATCCTTCTGCTTAAATAGATGTTGCAGACTTCGGTGACCAGTATATATCTCACAATGAACCCCATACAAATAGTGACGCCAAATCTTCAAGGCGTGAACAATGGCTGGTAACTCAAGATCATGGACAAGATAGTTCTTCTTGTGGGTCTTCAACTGGTGCGAGGCATAGGCAATCACCCTACCCTTCTACATTAGAACACATCCAATACCTATCCTTGAGGCATCACAATACACGCTCTAAGAACCTAAAGCTGATGAAAGAACTAACACTGGAGCTGCGATCAAGGCAGTCTTGAGATTTTGAAAGCTCTCCTCACACTTATCCGACCACCTGAATGAAGCGCCTTTTTAGGTCAATTTGGTCAAGGGCGATGCAATTGATGAAAATACCTCCACAAAGCGACGGTAATAACCCGCCAAGACAAGAAATCTCCTAATCTCCGTGGCTGAGGACGGTCTAGACCAAATCTGCACCGCCTCTATCTTCTTTGGATCCAACTGAATAGCCTTACTGGAAACCATGTGCCCCAAGAATGCTACCGAACCGAGCCAAAACTCACACTTGGAGAACTTTGCATAAAGCTTCTCCTCCCTCAATCTCTGAACAATCCTCAAATGCTAAGCATGCTCCTCCTGGCTACGAGAGTACACCAGGAGTTCAACAATGAGTACAATAACGAATGAGTCCAAGTAGGGCTGAAACACACTATTTACCAAATGCATGAATGCTGCTGGGGCATTGGTCAGCCCAAAAGACATCACCAAGAACTCATAATGGCCATAACGGGTCCTGAAATCTGTCTTAAAAACATCTGAATCCCGAATCTTCAGCTGGTGATAACCGGACCTCAAATCAATCATAGAGAACACCCTCGCTCCCTGAAGATGGTCAAATAAATCATCACTACGAGGCAAAGGATACTTGTTCTTGACTGTGACCTTGTTCAACTGCTTGTAATCAATGCACTTCCTCATGGAACCATCCTTCTTCTTCACAAATAGAACAGGTGCACCCCAAGGTGACACACTAGGCCGAATAAACCCCTTATCAAGGAGTTCCCGAAGCTGTTCTTTCAACTCCTTCAACTCCGTCAGTGCCATACGATACGGTAGAATAGAAATGGGCTGAGTGCCTGACACCAAATCAATACCAAAATCAATATCCCTGTCAGGCAGTATGCCCGGCAGGTCTGTAGGAAACACATCCGAAAAATCACGTACCACCGGAACATAAACAATAGTAGGAGTCTCTGCACTAACATCTCTCACAAAAGACAAATAGGATAGACAATCCTTCTCAGCCATACGCTGAGCCTTCAAATATAAAATCACCCGACTAGGTACATAGTCTATAGAATCGCCCTACTCAACCCTCGGGAGTCCGGTACCGCCAACGTCACGGTCTTAGCGTGACAATCTAAAACAATATGGCATGGAGATAACCAATCCATACCCAATATCACATCAAAGTCAACCATACTGAGCAGTAAAAAGTCCACTCGAGTCTCCAGACCCCCAATAGTCACCACACATGACCGATATACGCGGTTCACAACAATAGTATCACCTACAAGAGTAGATAAATGAATAGATAAAACTAAAGACTTGTGGGGCGTATCTAGAAAATGGCAAAATATGAGGAAACAAATGAATACGTGGAACCAAGGTCAAATAATACCGAGGCATCTCGGTGGCAAACTAAAATAATACCTGTAATCACAGCATCTGAAGCAATAGTATCTAGTCTGGCTAGGAAAGTATAGAAATGGGCCTGACCACCACCTGATCGGCCTCCCCCTCTAGGGCGACCCCTAGCTGACTGACCTCCACCCCTAGCTGGTTGGGCGGGTGGTGAAGGAACTGGTGCTAAAGTCGAAGGCTGACCCCTCTGTTGAGACGGGCCTCCTGAAAGGCGGGGGCAATACCTCTTAATATGACCCAAGTCTCCACACTCAAAGAAACCTCTCCCTGCAAAGGGCGGCGGTGGCTGAAGGGAACCCCGAGCACTGGAATAACCACTAGAAGGTATTGACGCAGATGAGCCCTGAGTTTATGGTGCCTGACACGAACTCTGAGCTAGTAGTGAACCGAATGATGTCTTTCCCTGCTGATAACTATGAGGTCCGGATGATGCACTACGGTGAATTGGGCGAGCTGTCTGAGCATGCCTGAAAGGATGCCCTCTACTGTGCTGGAACTGACCCCTAGAAGGAGCACCACTAAATCCACTCTGTCCACGAGGCCTCTTTGCCTCCCTCTCAATCCTCTACTGACCGTGAACTATCTCAATCTATCGCTTAATGTCGATAACCTCATCAAAAGTAGCACCAGACACACTCTCTCTGGTCATAAACAATCGAAGCTGAAAAGTAAGGCCATCTATAAACCTTCTGATCCTCTCCCTGTCTATGGGAACCAACCAGATAGCACGACGGGCCAACTCTGAGAATCGCAGCTCATACTGTGTCACTAACATATCACCCTGACAAATTTGCTCAAACTTCCTGCACAGCTCCTCTCTATGAGACTGAGGATCAAACTTCTCTTGAAAGATAACAGAGAGTTGCTGCCAAGTAAGGGGTGCTGTGCCGATCGGCCTACGCCTCTCGTAAGCCCCCACCAACTGAATGCAGCCCCAGAGAAATGGAAGATAGTGAATGAGACCCCACTGGTCTCCAGAATACCTGTTGTACGGAGCATCCTCTAACACTTATCCAAGAAACCCTGCACATCCTCACCCTATGCACCACGATAGATGGAGGCTGGAGTCTCCCAAACCTCTCCAATCTATGCTGCTCATCCTCAGGCATAACATGAACCACATCTTCCTAAGCAGCTGCAAACAGCTGGGCTGGTGGTGCCCCCGATGTCTGGAGTCCTTTAACAATCTACTCAGGTGTGCGGGCGGCGGGAGTCTGAGTGCCCCATGCCTGAGAAGTGGCTGCGGCCATAGAAATAGAGACCGCCTGAGCAAGGCCACTAAATACTGACAGGATCTGAGCTAGGGCCTCCTGAAGGCCAGGAATCACTATAGGCACAAGTGGTGCCTGAGATGGTCCCGCTGGGACATCTGCAACTGGGACCTGGTCTTGATCAACTAGAGGGTTTGCAGGTACTACCTCAGCTGCTACGCGGGCTGCACCTCTACCCCTACCACGACCTCGACCGCGACCTTAGCCTCTCGCGGCCCTGGCTGGTGGTACTGGTGGCTGATCCCACTAACTAGTAGTGCGAGTCTCACCATCTGTGAGAGAATGAAACAACAGAAGTTTAGTTACCAGAATCAACAGATTCGCACGACAAGAATTTAAGAATGTGAGATTATCCTAAAGGTTCTGCATCCTCTCGAAGATAAGTATAGACGTCTCCGTACCGATCCGCAAGACTCTACTAAACTCGCTCATGACACCTAAGTAACCTAAGATTTGATACCAACTTGTCACGACCCCAAAACCTACCCTGCCATGATGGCGCCTATCGTGACACTAGGCAAGCCTAAATCCAACATTTTTCCTTCATTACAGTAAAACACCTTTTAAATATAAAACGGAAAGGTTTAACATAAATAAAAGAACATTTAAACACAAAGTTCCCCAAAATATGACACAATTGTCCCAACAATTGGGGCGTCACTGAGTACATGAGCGTCTAATAGCCGGACATAGTCCACAAATGTCTACAGAATAAAACTCAAAATAAAGTAAGCTAAGGAAGAGAAGATCAAGGTCCGCGAACGTCGTGCAACTACCTCGATAATACCTGACTCCAGTGTAGATAATCAACAACAGCTACCATGCCCAGAAATGCCTGGATCTGCACACAAGGTGTAGGGAGTAACGTGAGTAAACCAACTCAGTAAGTAACAAGTCCAAACTATAGACTGAAGATAGTGACGAACTAAACTGGTGCAAATAGCATGAAATAAATGTACGAAAACATAGAGATGCTCTTAAAATAGTTTAGGCAAATTCATAACTGGAAGTAAAACAATATCGAATAGTATATTGAAGATAAATCTACTGTCAGTACATGCCAATGCATGTATTGAAAAATATTGCACAATAGTACCAGCCTCAAATGCCCTCACTCTTGATATCTCAACCACTCGGTACCGCATATGGCTCAACCGCCCCAGGGAAGATCCATCCCGGAATATATACACAATGTTGACCGTAGTTCATCTAGTATCGAGGAATAAGGGAAATCCAGTCGTACAGAGAAGATCCATCTCTAGGTAGTAAGTACATCGGACAAGATCCATGTCTAGTGAAGATCCATCCCTCAATCATATCAACTGCGCTCATTGGGGGGTGTTACAGACTCCGGAGGGGCTCTTACGGCCCAAGCACTATCATAATCATCAGTATAACTGCTGCGACGTGCAGCCTGATCCCAAAACTGCCACTCACAACCAGGCACTCTGCCTTACTCAGTCATCAACCTCTCCAGTCTCACCACGGGCTCACAATGTCATGAAAATAACCCATAAATGATACGATAAATCAATTAATAATTGAGACTGAGACATGATATAAAAATGCATGATAATGACTGAGTATGGAATAGAAAATGAAACTAGTGTGATGACAGCAAGAAAACGACCTCTAAGGGTCCAAACAAATACCGACACAAAGCCTAGACATGATGTCTAGCACGATTTACGGCTAAACTACTTCACCACATGATGAAAACATGGAGATCAACAAGATAAAGTCGCCAAACGGTGCCATGGAGTCACCCATGCCACTTCTATCACGGTGCACGCCCGCACACCCATCACTTGGCATGTGTGTCACCTCAAGACTAATCACATAGCATATAATTTGGGTCTTGAACCCTCAACACCAATATTATTGATGAAAAACGAGTACAACAAGCTTACCTCAAGAATCCCCTCGAAAATCCTATTCAAAATCACCTAAGCCCGAGTTCAAAATGTGGAAATGAAGTCCAATTCACGAACCCTCATTTTTAAACATTCTGCCCAGGCCTTTCGCAGATGTGGCCACATTTCTGCAACTGCGTAACTGCTTCTACGGTCAATTCTCCGCTTCTGCGGAATACACTTAAGCCCCCCAGGGCTTGCACCTGCGCTCCAGGGTTTGCACCTGCGGGACGTGCACATGTGACTCAGACTCGCACCTGTGGGCTCGCAGATGCGACCACTCTTATGCACCTTCTGTTCCAGCCTAGGTCCTCTATGTCCACATCTGCGGATCCCCAAACGAACCTGCGACTTTCTCTCCGCAGGTGCGGAAAAACACTAGCAGTGGTTCAACTGCATTTCCAAAGTCCAAACCTCCCGTTAGCCATCCGGAATCACCCTGAGCCCCTCGAATGCCCCAAACATACCCATAAGTCATATATAAACATACGCACTTAGTTGAGCCATCGAATCACTCAAAACAACATCAAAACACCAAATTACCCTCGGATTCAAGCCTAAGAACATCTAAACTTCCAAATTCCGCAAACGACGCCGAAACCTATCAAACCGTGTCCAAATGACCTCACATTTTACTCACACATCAAATCTGACACTACGAACCTACTCCAACTTCCAAAAATCCATTCTGACCCGATATAATATTTTGCACTGCCGACCAAAATCGCCAAATTTCCAACTTTTGCCAATTCAAGCTTTATTCTATTACAGACCTCCAAATCACATTCTGGACGCGCTACTAAGTTTAAAATCACCTAACGGAGCTAACGAAATCATCAAAATTCAAATCCAAGGTCGTTTACACACAAGTCAACATCCGATTGACTTTTCCAACTTAAGCTTCTAATTTAGAGACTAAGTATCTCAATTCACTCCGAAACCACTCCGGACCCGAACCATCCAACTTGACATGATAAAATACAGCTAAAAGCACAAAAGAAGCAGAAAATGGGGAAAAAGGGGCTATAACTCTCGAAACGACCGGTCGGGTCGTTAAGTCTTCCCCTACAGTAAACATAAATTTGCTGATACAAAAGTAGCCATAGTAAACCAGAAGTTTACTAAGAGATAACACATGCCATGATAAACTTGAAATTTGAATTTTCCATTTTTAAATGAGCTATTTGAGAATTCAGATAAGCATATTGTGATGACCCACCTCGATTTATGTGCGCAGCCCGGGCGTGTAACCGAGAAGCCTTTATGTGAAAAATTGAGAAAAAATGATAAGTTTGATTTTGAAATTTGAATTAAGTTGACTTTGGTCAACATTTTTGGTAAACGAACCTGGACCCGTGATTTGACGGTCCCGAAGGGTCCGTAGGAAAATATGGGACTTGGGCGTATGCCCGAAATTGAATTCCGAGGTCCCAAGCCCGAGAAATGAATTTTTGAAAGAAATTGTTTTCTGAAAATATAAAGGGTTTTTGAAAGTGTAATTATGTGTGAAATCTCTTGTATCGGGCCCGTATTTTGGTTCCGGAGCACGATACAAGTTCGATATGATATTTTTGTTATGTCTGTAAAATTTGGTAAGGTCGTTTGACGTGATTCTGACCCGTGGATGTAAAGTTTGATGTTTTGAAAGTTTTAGAAATTTTCTTTGATTTGTAGGCTAACTTCATTGTTTAAGATTTTATTTTGGCGATTTGATCGCACGAGTAAATCCGTAGGAAGTTTTTGAGGTTGTGTGCATATTTGGTTTGGAACCTCGAGGGCTCGAGTGAGTTTCGGGTAGGCTTCGGGGTGTTTTAACTTGGAAAATCACTGCCGGTGCACCAGTTCTGGTGTGCCCGCACCTGCGAGCCTAGGATCGCAGGTGCGAGACCGCAGGCGCACTGTATGGTTCACAGGTGTGGTCCCCTCGCAGTTGTGGACCCTTTTTCCGTAGAAGCGGTTCCGCAGGAGCAGATATTTATCCGCAGGTGAGGCCTCCCTGTGGGCCTGTCCATTTCCGCAGGTGCGATCGTTTTCCCGCACCTGCGATAGCGCAAGTGCGACCCATGCACCGCAGGTGCGAAAGTCGGGCAGTGAAGGTTTTTTAAAAACAAATTTCAGTCATTTCTTCTTCAACGTTTCATAAAAATAGAAGGCCTAGGGCGATTTTCTCAAGAGATTTTATTCCCAAATTCATAGGTATGTAATCTTAGACTCATTTTCTTCAATTTTTATCAACACTCATTAGATTTCTAGGCCTAAAACATGATTTTAAGGGTAGAAAATTAGGGATTTGGGTAGAGTTAGGGCTTTTTGATTAATTGAAATTTAGACCTCGTTTTGGTGTCGGATTTCAAAACTAATTACATATTCGGGGTCGTGGGTGAATGGGTGATCGGGTTTTGGTCCGAACCTCGTGTTTTGACTAAGCAGGCCGCGGGTCGATTTTTGTTTTTTTGGGAGGAATGTTAGAAAAGCTATAATTAAGCATTGAAATTGAATTATTTAGCGTTTATTGATGTTATTGAGTCAATTATGTCTAGATACAATTGATTTGGAGTCGAGTTCAAAAGGAAAAGCGGTGATTGAGGCGTGATTTTGGTCGTGGAAGTCGAGGTAAGTGTTTAGCCTAACCTTAGCTTGAGGGAATAGGTGTTGAGTCTTATTTTCTATGTGTTTATTCCATGTTCAACGTATAGGTGAGGTGACAAGTACCTTTATGTTGTGTCAAGCATGCCCGTGAGTCGGATAAAATGAATTACGTGATTTTCATTGATATTTACTGTGTTATAGCCTGAGTTTCACTTTGATGGTTGCTCAATTGATGGAAGTTCTTGGTTGCGAATACTGTTGAGTATTTGTTTCGATTGAGGAATATCTTGTTAAGTTATGTACTTGAGTGAGATTGGTTATAGCTGTGTCCCTTGTCGGGACGGTGATATTTCTACTGTTGTTCCCTTGCCGGGATGTTGTGATTTATTGTTATGGTTCTTGTTGTTGATTTCTTCCTTGCCAAAATGTTGTTCTTGATATTGTTTGGGTGAGGAAGAGTGTAAGCACAGAGGGTGATGCCGTGTATTATTCATTGTGAGGATGAGAGTGTAAGAGCACGAAGGGTAATGTCGTGCCATGCTATGATATTAAAAGCACGAAGGGAAATGTTGTACCATGTTATGATATTAAAAGCACGAAGGAAAATGTCGTTCCATGTTATGATATTAAAAGCACGAAGGGAAATGTCGTGCCATGTTATGATATTGAAAGCACGAAGGGAAATACCGTGCCATGTTATGATATTAAAAGCACGAAGGGTGATGCCATACCGTTTCTATTTATTTATTGTGAGGATGAGAGTAAAAGCACGAAGGGTGACGCCGTGCACTTGTTTTGGTGAGGATGAGAGTAAAAGCACGAAGGGTGATGCCGTGCACTGTTTACTCTGTGTTGTTATTTTCTGTTGTTACTTTGATATTTAAATTGTTTCCTTATTCTGTTATGTCTGTTAATTGCTATCTCTTTTCCCCAGCATGTTCCCCCTTTTCCCTTGTACTTAATTGATTATTTTACAGTTATTATTCTCCCGATTATTATTAAATTGCACAAGTTGTATTATTTGTCGTGTCCTAGCCTCGTCACTACTTCGCCGAGGTTAGGCTCGACACTTACTCAGTACATGGGGTTGGTTGTACTGATACTACACTTGCACACCTTTTTGTTGTGCATATTCCGGTACATGACCCTATGGACATCTGAGCTAGGAGGCTTCCTTCAGTCCACCCGGAGACACCGAGGTAGTCCTGTTGGCGTCAGCAGGCCTTGGCGTCCCCTCCTATTTTCCCTTGTTTTTACTGTTCTAGTCGATTCAAAACGGGATGTATTTACTTCTTTCAGACTTTATGTGTATTACTCTTAGATAGTCCGTGAGCTGTGACTCCACTATTCTGGGTTTTGGTTAGATTTGGTGAAATTTCGTAAAGGATTGTATTGAAATACATTTATATCATGCTTTATCTTTTACTTTAATTTTTGTTAATCTGATAATTCATCTGTTCATGATTAATAGTTAAGAAATAACGTAAACTGAATATTCACGTTGGCTTGTCTAGCGGGTTCAATGTTAGACGCTATCACGGACCCGACGATGGGAAATTCGGGCCGTGACACATATACTGAAGAACTAGAAGATTATTCAAGTCTTCATAACCTATAATTCAAAGTATCGAGAAATGTACAAAGATCTTTGTACGGTTTAAATCAATCTGGGTGCATGCGATATGATCACTTGAGTGAATATTTGCTGAAGAAGGTTACATAAATGATGTTATTTGTCCATGTATTTTTATAAAGAAAATGACATTAGAGTTATACTTGTTGTTTATGTTGATGACATAAATCTTGTTGCAACTCTAAAAGAGCTCCAAAAGGCACTTGAATATTCTAAGAAAGAATTTAAGATGAAAGATCTTGAAAAAATAAAATTTTGTCTTGGTCTGCAAACTGAATATTTAGAAAACAAGATCTTTATCCATCAATCTAACTATACAGAAAACGTCTTTAAACGCTTTTACATGGACAAAGTGTACCAATTAAGTACACCAATGGGTGTCCGATCACTTGAAGTGAATATGGATCTGTTCCGACCTCTAGAAGAGGATGATGAACTCCTTGGTCCTGAAATACTCTATCTCAGTGCAATTGGTGCACTTATATAACTTGCTAATGCTAACAAAGGTGGTGCAAATCGTCATGGTTTTGCAGATGCAGGCTATTTATCCGATCCCCATAAAGCTCAATCTCAAACCAGGTATGTGTTTACATGTGGAGGTACTGTCATATCATGGGCTTCACAAAGCAATCTATTGTTGCTATTTCTTTAAATCATGATGAGATAATAGATAATCATAAAGCAAGTAGGGAATGTGTATGGTTGAGTTAGTGATTCATTTTATTCGAGAGGAATGTGGGTTGGAATGTGATAGAAAGACCCACAATATTATACGAAGACAATGATGCATGCATAGCCCAATTAAAGGGAGGATTCATGAAAAGAGATAGAACAAAACAGGTTTTACCAAAATTATTCTTCACACATGATCTCTACAAGAATGGTAATTTCGATATGCAGCAAATCCGTTCAAGTGACAATCCATCAAATTTATTTACTAAATCTTTACCAACTTCAACTTTTTAGAAGATAGTATACAAGATTGGAATGCGAGGACTCAAATATTTGAAACAAAGTTTTCATCAAGGGAGTAAAATATGTGTTGTACTCTTTTCCTCTTACTAAGCTTTTTCCCACAGAGTTTTCCTTATAAGGTTTTTAATGAGGCAGCTAGCAATGCGTATTACTAGATATGTATACTGTTTTTTCCTTGACTAGAATCTTTTCCGCACAGAGGTTTTCCTAGTAAGGTATTAATGAGGCACATTATCTTTTAATGAACACCCAAGGGGGAGTGTTAAAAATAAATCATATTATGGATGTCTATTTAGTATTTCGTTGTAAATAAGCTTCCTGAAGAAGCTTATCCATATTCGACTCCGCCGTAAATATGTTTATCTATTTAGTACTCTATTGAAAATAAGCCTCATGAAGAAACTTATCATTTTGGCACTCTATTGTGGATACATATTTTTCTTGTAGAAGATTATCTATAGCTGGTACAATAACAACTTACAAGAAGCTTACACATCAATTTGCAAATAGGAGCTTACAAGCAACTTATACAATAGCTTACACAGCAGCTTGCAGTAGCAGCTTACTGAAGAATTGCATATAGATGTTCGTAACATGCAGCACAAGACAATAACAATCCTAGGAAGATTTTTTCGTGTTTAAAATTTATTTGCATGCCAAAGATCGGATCTAAGATGTACCTGGCAGAGAGAGTCTCGTTTAAAAAATTCTTCGATAGTGTAAAGACTTGCATATCCACACTGAGACTGATCCTTGCTATCAACCCTTTGATCAATGAAACCCGCAAACAAATTGAATGAAAATATTGTGTTGAATTTTTTCTCAAAAATCTCAACTCAAAGGTAGAAGAATAAGAAACACATTTCTTGCAATTGCATTTTCTCTTGGCTTTGTATTGCACTTTCACTTTTACAAAGTGAGTTTTCTTCTCAAGACTTAATAATGCGGCAAAAATATTCTCCATCATCCTTTATATAGTATCACCTATAAATCATTTTCCTATTTGGTTGAGGTAATGATTTACTTATGGTAAAAGTTTATACCTAAATAAACGTTTTGGAAAATTTCGATGGAAAATTGAACTCCCATCCAAATTGGCATCGTGATTGCCAAGTCCTTATGGACTTCCCATAAGATCCAATTCCAAATTGGATTATAAGTACTAATAGTATTTTATATTAAAAAATTCTAATCCCATTCTAAATAGTCTAAAGTAGCCGCACGTCCTTTATGGATTTCTCGTCAACTCCGTTTTAGAAGGCAAAATTGGTACTCGTCCGGACCTCGCCTCAGTGCGGGGCACTTGTAAAACGTCTCTGAGTTTATGGGTGGGGCTTAGTTCTGTTAGACTTACGTCTCGGCTGTCGGGGCTTACGCTTTGGACACGTCCAACATGCAGTGCACTGGGCTCGCCTAATAGAACTTTATGCAATTGTATGTAACTAATCTTGTAAATCCTCAAAAATTTTAATAAATCGTTGACTATTCAAAAAAAAATTTAATCATAAATCATTAAGTTGAGAGTATTTCATAATTAATATAAAAATTATTACACGTTATCCACTAAGACTGCGAAGATAAATATTTTTAAATAAATGTTTCATTTAAAAAATATTATTTATTAACTTTTGTTCATTATTATATAATAGTCCATATTTGGTTTATAATTATTTTTCTAAATACTATTTTTTTTAAACATTTACGGGATACAATACTTATTAATTTAATAGCTCAGTATTAGCTAGTAAATATTTAAAAATAATTAGTTATCATGTTATTGTATGGTGAATTATGTATCACTTTATTAAGTTGTTGAAACTTAAAAATAAATTATGCTAGAGAATCATATTTAAATTTTGAATTATGTTTTTATATAAATTTCCTTTTAAATAAAAAGCATATTAAATAAAAAGGATTATTTTTATAAAAAAAATATCAACTTATAATATCGAAATTCTTTCAAGATTCAATACTCCTTAAGAGATACGTATAAGATTTCGTATCGAATACGTTACTTTTGATGTTTGAGTTGTAACAACGTTGTAGCTAATTTTCATATTATGATATATGTCATACTTTTCGTATTATTCATATTTGAATTATAATTCATAAATATTTTAAATAGATTATTTGTTATAATTTTGTGATTTTAATGTAATATTTATATTTATATTTTATTTTATACTATCTTAAAATCCTTAAAATTTATAAAATTTAAAGATCCGTGGGACTTACGCTCCATGTATTAGGGCTTACGCCTCGCCTCGTCAGAGGTAAAACGCCTCGCCTCACACCCCCTCCTTTTAAAACATTGCTCGTCAATCCAATTCAAATTAGGATTTACGAAGCCTTCATTAATATTCATATACATACCTTAAATAAACAAATCTCTCTCTCTCTCTCTCTCTCTCTCTCTCTCTATATATATATATATATATATATATATATATATATATATATCAAGAGATATATTTTAATTTTCTATTCCAAATAAAAAACTTCAATTTGTTGACAATATTAATTATTTCCTTTGTGCTAGCAAAGAATACAATAATATTTCATTTGGACTAATAACTCTATATGACTAATTAAATTCTTTAATTTATTATCAAGTAATAAAGTAATTAATCCTTTAGCAAAGATCAGAACACTCGTTAGTGTGCGACCCCATAGGTTCAATACTAAGCCGGTAGTAAATTGATCAAATCAATATACAAATCAAGGGTGGCATCTAGAAACACTCCTTAATGACCGGATAGCATGAAGTATACAATTGAATCTCAAGAACCAGTAGAAGAATAAAGTAATATTTCCTTTTGTCCTTATAGCTCTAAGTCACCCTAGGATATGGTTCAACTGTCAAATCCTAATAGGCGACCACCTATGTGTTTATCTCAAATATAATCGACCATTGAATGACCAAAGAAACTCTTTCTTCTTTCATTCAATCACCCTGGCCAAGGTCTTAGTTTGGTCGTTTATAATTCATGCGACATGGAGCTTAAACTCATTACCAAGAGTTGACAGATCCATCTTGATCAATCTCTAATTCTACAAGCATTTAATCATACCCAATATCCTTTCAACTATCGCCCTAGGGCCATAGGGGCCTGGTATCAAAGCACAATAAATAACTTGTTAATTACTATGAAGATCTCAGGTCAAAGGAAACTCTTACATCACATTCTTCAAGTGTAACGACCCGGCTGGTCGTTTCGAGAGTTATAGCCTCGTTTTCCTTATTTATGCTTCTTTATGTGTTATTCAGCTTTATTGGACTGTATCAGGTTGGTTGGTTCGGTTCTGGAGTGAGTTCGAAGTGGAATGAGACACTTAGTCTCCTATTTAGAAGGTTAAGTTGGAAAAGTCAACCGGATGTTGACTTATGAGTAAATGGTCTCGGATTTGGATTTTTCTGGTTCGGATAGCTTATTTAGGTGATTTTGGACTTAGGAGCGTGTTCGGAATGTAATTTGGAGGTCGTGGTAGAATTAGGCTTGAATCGGCGAAAGTTGAAAATATGGCGATTTTGATCGGCAGTGGAAAATTAGATATCGGGGTCGGAATAGAATTTCGAAAGTTGGAGTAGGTTCGTAGGGTCATTTCTGACGTGTGTGCAAAATTTGAGGTTATTCGAACGAGGTTTCGACATCGTTTGCGAAAATTGGAGGTTTAGAAGTTCTTAGGATTGAATCCGAAGTTGATTTGGTGTTTTGATGTTGTAAATTGATACGTACAAGTACGCCATGAGTAAATTGATGAAATCTTGGAAATGAGATATTACATCCCGCATTTTCGGACGTTAAACTTTCGTAGTAAGTTAATTGACATAGACTCAGGGATGAGATTATCTTGAGGTTAGCATATTTATGCTATTTATAACAAGCAATAAGCAAGTTCCATGAAGGATAAAGGGTACACGAATTAAGGAAAATGAGTTTCGTTGTTGTCGATTTGGGATAAAATACGGGCCGAGCGGTAATACTCGATATTTATAGACTAGTACCATATAAAGTACCATTTGACCATGATAGTATGATGTATAAAGTGTATAAAAAATAAGTAGATTTTTAAATAGTTTGAGACAATTCTTAATTATATGGATAATTGATTAATTACCGGATAACGGGACACAACCTAATTACCTAATAAGTGGATAAATATTAACATTTCCCACCCCCATCCCCAAGTGGCAGCAAGCCAATTCTTGGACAATGAGTCTTAGTCATTTTGGTTAGGTGGCAAAATGACTACAAAACACTTCATTTTCTATATATCTTGAATACAAGACACTATAACCAAAATTCCTACAATTTCTTATACACCGTACAATAGAAGTGAGAAGTTAGCAATTCTTATAAGTTTGCGATTAGGTGAGAATGTGATTTGTGATTCTTATAAGTCTTATATGTCATTTGTGATTAGATCAGAACTTTTACAATTTATCAATTACTTCAAATTTTCAATAAAACTCCTTGCAACCAAATAATTCCAACGAGAATTATTAGCACATTAGAATTGTGAGATTTTGCGATTCTAAAAGAGTATGAAGCAACTTTTTTAAAGAATATGATATGGATTTCTCCCTAATCCAGGTATGTTAAGGATATCCCTTCTTTCTTTTTTGCATGATCCGTACAATACAAACGAAACGTGAAAATGCACAACTTCCATAAATGACTCTATTCATAGAAGTATTAGAGGTGCCTATATTCTTAAATTCCCATGTGTCCTATTATTTTATCATATGTTCATTGTATTGGTAAAAAAGAGCTTCACACGTGTAATAATTCTTGATGACCCAGCAGTCTATATGGAGCAATGAAAACGCGACAGCTGGACATGACTCTACGAAGAGGTACGAGGCAAAGAGGCAAGACAAATCATATCCAAGAGGTAATTAGCTACGAGAGTCTCAACCTGATTGAGAAGATGAAGAGACACGGTCAGAATGTATCCGGGCGGAACAAAGGGCAGATTCAGAGATCTTCAATTAATGATCCACACGTTACACAACCTTCACGCAACAGTTACGGTTACTCATTGTAACGTTACACTAATGCCATAATTAGCCATTAATGTAAACTCATTAAAAAAGGTAGACGTTATATTAAGAAATTCCCTATATAAGGAAATGAAATATAACTTGTAAAGGACATTCGAACTACTATTGATATACACTTTACTTTTCGTGCATCTTATTATTTTCCATTTACACATTTTACTTACAATTATCAGTCTTACCTTGGTTATCAGAAACCCGCGTTCTTCTTAAAAATAGCTTTGGTCAAAGGATCTAATTCTTTGGTTAAACAAATTGGTTCTGTTACCGAAAATCTGATAATCTTTGTTTTCTTTTCAAGCAATATCCTCGGAACAATGTCGAACTCCAACGAAAATAACCAACAAAGGGATGGAACTCCATTACCTTTAGGATCCCCACGAGGTTCAAGGGAACAATCCCAAGAAAGACCCAACAACAATAACAATGATAATGATCAAACAGTAGAGCAAAATCAGGTAAAGCAAATGATTGTGGAGTATGTGGGCCAGGCTTTGCAAGAATTTGCGAGGGGGTTACCGGCCGCATCACCTACTCCACCCCCTAACAACACTATAACTGTGAAAAATCCTCAATATGGGTTAACAAACTCAGGAAGTGGGGGTACTCCTAATGAATCTCTTGAAGCAAGACCAAGTATGTCCAATAACTCTGAGTTACAATCTTTATTACTAACCTTGAAGAAACAGGTAAAGGAACAAAACGATCGAATCGAACATATTCCTGGAGTACCACCGGTTATCAAAGGCATTGACGTTGATAGGTATTCTCAACAACCTTGGAAACCAAGCGCAGCACCCCTGCCTATTCCCAAGAAATTCAAAATGCCTGATGTTCCTAAGTATGACGGGACAACTGACCCACGCGACCGTGTGACTGCTTTTACCACTGGAGTGAAAGGAAACGACTTAAGAAAACAAGAAATCGAGTCAGTCTTAGTAAAAAAATCGGAGAAACACTTACTAAAGGAGCGTTAACCTGGTATTCTCTTCTTTCTGAAAATTATATTGATTCTTTTGCTGAGCTTGCAAATTCTTTCATAAAAGCGCATTCTGGTGCACAAAAAGTCGAAAAAAGAATGGAAGACATATTCAAAATAAAACAAGGAGACATGGAACTGCTTCGTGAATTTGTAGACAGGTTTCAACGAGAAAGAATGCTCCTACCAAGGGTGCCTCATAATTGGGCAACCATGGCATTTGCAAGCAATTTAAATGATAAAAGCTCAGAAGACACGAGAAGACTCAAGGAAAGCTTGAGGGAATTCCCATCTACAACATGGAATGACGTTTATAACAGGTACAACACTAAGCTTCGTATAGAAGAAGATACGATTGCTCGTTCGAAGGATGAAGATCGTACTAGCTCCAGACGTTCCGAATTTGAAAGAAGATCAGGTAAGAACAAGTACGACCCTTATATGGGACCTTCAAGGCGGGAAACTAGTCCCAAGTTCGAAAACACTCGGTCAGAATATAGACCATCAAGCAGAGATGCGGGCTCATCCTCATCAAGATCCAGAAAGGATCAGGATGAACGAAATAGAGGTAATACACGAATTGGGGATCACACCTTCAATGTAAGTACTTCCGAACTAATTTCAGTATTAAGTAATATGGGTGATAAGGTTCGATGGCCCAAATAAATGAGGTCGAACCCAAATAAAAGTAACCTAGATTTCTGGTGTGAATTCCATAATGATCACGGACACAGAACTGCAGATTGCAGATTTTTGCAAGGTGAGGTTAAACAATTATTGAAACAGGGATACTTAAAAGAATTGTTTAGTGAAAAAGGTAAGCAGGCATACATGAAGAACATGAAGGAGCCCCCGAAACCACCATCTCTGTCACGACCCAATTTTCCCTATGTTGGGTACCGTGATGGCACCTAGTCTTAGGGACTAGGTAAGCCTAACGTTTCATTGAAAAACAATAATAATAATAAAGGAAATATAACAGTCTCGATATGAAATCTTGACAGAATTTACAATTTCCCAAAACCCGGTAAATACAAGTCATAAGCTCTATGAATCTTTCTACCAAATCTAAAGAAAAACAAATTTCTAGAAAGAGTAAGTACAGTTGGAAATATACAAGAAGGTGACTCCGAAGCCTACGAACGGAAACCACATGTTGTGCTGCCATGACAACTGGAACCTAACCCACATGGCCTTGCTGTTCTGGAGTGTAGACGGTGGGAGTCTGAACTCCTCTCAGATCTGTGAAGTAGCTGGTGCACCTGGGATCAATCCCGCCTGAGTCACTGTACTAATCATACTCAAACTACACCCAGGTTTTCCTGAAGTACGTGGTAGCAGCAGGCACCTCCAGTACCTGTCCCCCAACTAGAACTACTGGCGACTTCTCAACGGCTGCTCTGGTAGACATCTTAACTGCGACACGTGCTCCTCGTCGACCTTCGTCTCTGATCCTTGTGACTTCTTCTTCAGGGTAACATCATCAGGAACCGTAGCTCGTGTCCTCACCATCGGTGAGAGAGTGGAACGATGATTTCAAACTTCAAAATCGAATGAATTCGCATGATAGGAATGAAGGAAGTGAAATTGTCCTAATAGTTCCGTAGCCTCTCGAAGATAAGTACAGACGTCTCCGTACCGATCCGCAAGACTATACTAAACTCGCTTATGACTTGTAACACCTATGAACCTAGAGCTCTGATACCAACTTGTCACGACCCAATTTTCCCTCTGTTGGGTAC
>MDKH01240051.1:0-18068 GCA_005239495.1 Nicotiana undulata | reverse complement strand
CCCCCCCAACAAATTTAAAAGCTAACTCTTTGCCACAAGTTTTTACACTTAGCCCTATTGTTTTCTCTTAGTTGAATGAAAAATGGCCAAACAAGAGATGTTTCGCTCCATTTATAAGGTTGTCTAAAAAAAAGTAGGGGTAGTAACAGGAGGGCCAGACGGGGCATCATTTGGATTACTATCAGTTGGGTTAACTTCAACAACATGACTAGTGGGTGTATCGTCATCCGGTTGCGTTTCATCAAAATCTATATTTTCCTCATCATTATCATCAATAGTTGAATTGCCATAAAGAGCATTCATATATTCATGGTTTAATTGTTCACCTGGTGCAATATCATGGTAAATTGACTATCGGTAAATTGTAATAAAGTGTTATCGCTATCAAGAATAGCAGGTGTAGGACGGGTAACAAGTTTGGGTCGGGAAGCCGGGGGAAGTGGAGGAGGAACAGTTTGGCCACTAGATTCACCAATCTTGAATTTTTCCTTACTTTTACTAAACAATTTTTTCAAAGAATAGGCCATATTAATTATAATTATACAAAGTAAAACGAACAAAACTATAATATTAAAACTTAAGAGTTGGAACGAGTTTACCGAATTGACAAACAACTTGTTGAAAATTATATATCGTTGAAGTCTTGAATACTTCAATTCACCAACTTCACAATTTTTCACAAATTGCAACAATAAAGTAAGTAATTATAGAAGAAAATTACAGAGAGATTGATGATTTTGTGAGAAAAATGAAAGAATGAGGGTGTATTTATGGTTGAAAATAGGAAAAAAATGTAATTATAAAAAGTTGGGGGGGAGGGGGGTAAAATGGCTATTTTAGAAATAGCAAACGGCTATTTTGCAGGCCAACGGCCATTTTTAAAGTTTTCTAACGGCTTTTTAAAAAAAAAAATAGTCGTTGGCCCGTGTAGGACCGGTTGAACCGGCCCACTTAGAAGCCGATCCCAGGCCCAAACGATCCCGGTCGCGGGCTTTTTGATGAGGACCGGCTCACTTATGAGCCCACACCAACTGGTCCCGGGTTTAAACGGTTAGGCCCGTTTAGGCCCACTACCCATATGGGCTCGCCAGGCCCGGGCTTAACCGGCCCACATGCCAGCCTTAGAATACACACACAAGAACAGTAAAATTGTTGATCTTTAATTTTCATTGCTATCCTCTACCATATCAATTGTGAGTAAAAGGGCCATAAGATTCAGTGGGAACAAGCCACTGGAGCTACCACTTTCAGATTCACATTACAAAACTGTATATGGGATGGGAGCCTTCAGTCCAGAGCCATCTAAAACTGTATGAATATGACTATGCCTACGTACAGTCAAATAATATCATTCTCATAAGGTTAAGACTTCGGAATTTATGTCACAAATTCTACAGTCCTTGTTATGAAAAAGATGCTGTTCAATTAAAAGACCAAAACAGATGAAAGGGCCAGTCTTTGAAAAAAACCCGGGCAGTATAAAACATCAGGAATGGAGGAGGAAAAAATGTGAAACTGAAAATAAAGAACAGTTATAAGTTTAAGAAAGCAGAAGTATTGCATATCTTACTGGAGGGTGAGACTAAATTATGGCAAGAATCAGAAACTTAATATAATTCAACCTTGTAAAGGATCTAAAAGCCATTTAACCGAAGGTGTGGCCATTGGAACCATGGGAGACCAGAAAAAAGAACTACATGACTCTTCTCATCTCTCTAAGCCTTAATGGATATAGCTATCCTGCACCTGTACAAACAAAAGGATGCAAGTATACTGTGGAATAGTCGAAGTGTGTGTAAAGAGACCTTGACACAATTGTTATCCAAAAAAAAAAAGGAGAGATCTAAAAGACTGGTATGGGTCAACAAGACTGAGTTACTTAGTCATGAAAACTAAAAAGGTTGTCCCAGCGGCAGCTAATTCTATATAATTTTTAATTTTATGAAAGCTTCTGCTAAAGTGCTAACTCATTTATTCAAGGGAAAAAAGGAAGGATGTGCAAGATGGCTTTCCCGAAAGAGGGAAATATCCCAACTTCATGTTCATCCAGAATTGGGTTGTTTGAGAGTTTAAGAAATCACCAATTAAACTTCTGCAGTGTTTCCTTTAATCATTATAATAGTTAGTTAGAAGTCAACACGGACTAAATAGAAATTAGAGATAAACTAAATTTTCAGACTGACAGAATCCTCAATTTCACAGCTGAATAGATGGTATAGACACAAAAGAAGTGCATAATTCCTTTCACACTTGCTCTTTACTAAACCACTCTTGACAGTACTCGTTTAACTAGTTGATGCAACTCATAACCAAGAGTATTCCAGAGGCAAGCAGTTAGTACGTACAAAAGTTAATGGCAAGATTTCAGTTTCCTCTAACTGTTGCTGTCATTCTAGGATGTGCTAATAGTTTTACCATTTTCAATTCAGGCACAGAGGGCTATCCAAATAGAGTGACGAAGTTTTTATGTGATGTGGATGTTAACCAAGTTGAAGAAACAGAAATCAGCTGTGTTGAATTACTACAAAAGAAATTCCAAGACTAGTCAGGTCTTCATACTCAATGTTAAAAAAACTGGTTTCATGCACTGCCACAATTCTTACAACTGGTTTTCTTTGACCGGATTAATATATACAGACTCGGAAGGAGAAACTGTCATCCCAGTCAATCCAAGAAGGTGCTAACGAAGAAGACACTGAACAAAGAACAGCACAGATGGCAATATATGTTCAACATAAACCCCTCCCAAAAGAAATTTGAAGTGACATATAAGTTAACTTCGTAAATGACTTCAGAAAAAGAAGCAACTTTTGGTGGAAATGAATTTACTGAACATCTTCAATGAAATCTCAGATACGAACATCAAAATATATGACTCTGAAGCTATGTTACTCGGACTCTCCGAAAATGTGGCCGGATACGTGTCGGATCCTCCAAAAGTAGTGCATTTTTGGATGATCCGACACGGGTGCAGCTACATTTTGGAGAGTCCGCGCAACATAGCTCTGAAGAGGCCCAGAGGGTAAGACTTCACTGACGAGAAATGAGTCTCGAACATTATATGAACGCTGAAAATCCAAGTGCCAACATTAAAGTAGACCCAAACAAAAAAGAGAGGAAAACCCACCTTAAGGGCCACAGTAATATGATGTTTCTGACGAGCTTGAGATAACCCATTTGATGAGAATCACATATGAATCCATGGTTTATAGCCACAGCAATTCTGCAACAAATCCACAAAGTTATTGTGTCTCCAGCAAAAGAATATGATCTATATAGTCGAGGCATTATCGAATCTTATGCATCACTTCAAAATCCGAAAGAACAGTAGGACTCAGGGAACCAACTCACTTTTCATGGATCAAATCACAGAAAACAAAGACACCTAAATGAAGACAAAATTCAAAACAACACCCATTACATCATTATTTTCGTAGTATAACTTTGTAATCAAAAGGCACATATGCACCAATATATAAGAGGAAATATAGGCATCAGATAGTTCAGAAATTTGCAATATATATTACTGATTTACATTTAAAGAGTGTCGATATCAAAGTGCATCAACTTTTCAGCAGCTCTGTTGTACATCTTCAACAGAAACAGCAGTTTCAGTCTGCTGTCAATTTCAGTTGTGAACTTGTGATACAAAGTTGTATTGAACACTTGCACTAATGTATGATCACTAGTTCATAAAAAGCCCTGAGTTTACCAATAACGCAAGGACGGTCACCTATCTATTATAGAAAGACAACCTAAAAGCTAAAATCATGTCCTCACTCAGCCACGTAGAACACCACTACCCCATCATTCAGTGCTCAGCAATTGAAAGATGGTGTTGTCCATAAGTTCTTCCATTCCCCTGCAATATGTCCACAGGCACATTCTGCACTCAGGCAAAGGAAGCAAAACCGGGAATCCTCAAAACTGAATTGATCTAGCGGAACCATCAAACCCTTGGGTTTAACATTTAATACAGGTTTTCACATGATTAGGACAACAAATATGTACCATAACTCATTCCAATCAGTCATCGCCCTCATTGAGGCGATTAATGGCAGGAACTCGTTGCTTCCTCTTGCTTTTTGTTGAGAATCTTGCTGCAGATACACTCAGGAGTTTATTGAGCGACATGCCTTCACCTAAGATTTTTTTCTTCTCCTCGTACCTGTGTTTAATCCTTCCGTCAAGCTTGTACCCAAGAAATGCAGGAAAAGCCAATAGTTCCCCAACTTCACGACCCATCTCCTCAACCAAGTAGTCCAACTTCTCCTCCAATGACTCATGATTGTACTGTAATACCTGCGGATGCTTCATGCTCATCTCCAGAATGTCATCAAAAGTCAAGCCGTAGTTCAAAAATACCCCAATAAGCTCTTGCATATTTTTGCAGCTAGTCCTGGTAACAGCTCCCATTGCCATTGCCAATTCCTTGGTATTATTCTTATATCCAATCTTCACCAAAAAGACCAGCTTGTAAGCAAGATTTCCCTCAAATGACAGACTTAGAAACAAAGGGGCTTTTATTAAGAACCTGAATATATCATGTGAATTCAACCCACATTGCTTAAGAAAATCAATTCGAGGATGCAGTTTCCTTTTCCTGCTGGCGCTAAACATATTGGGATAAACTAGAACAATTCGAAAAATCTCCTCCTCACTTAATCCAGCGAATGATTTGAAGAACTCTACATGATCTTTTAAGTGATCAACACTGTATGCTACAACAAATGGCAACTTACGCAACACGGTTGCAGTTCCAGCCTCATCACCTCCACTCAGCTCGAATAGGAACCCTATCCTGGGAATCAACTGCGCGTCAAGGTCATAATTGAGAAGTGCTGGACGGCGAAGAATCAAATCAACACCACCAAAACGGTTCAAGAAAGTGAGCAATCTTTCTACATCTTCAAATGATTTGAGACAAAAAGCCTTGGTTAAGTTGGCATTGTTGAGAACGTGAACAATCTTTTCTTGGGGCATCCCAAGTTGGAGTAACAATCTAACCTTAGCTTCAAATCCTGCAAGAAACCTCGGGTCTGTTGAGTTAAAAAGATGTTCAATTTGTGAAGGTTTGATCTTCCCTGCCAATTCCAATTCATCACTGAGAAGAAAACAAACGAAGGCATCGATTTCCTGAGCTGTTAAAACATCCGGTCTTTTCACGATCAATCGGGAAAGAGCAAGACCACTGACACCAAGGGACTGCAAAGAATGAATTCGTGTACGTATGGATTGGAAGGGCGCGAGTTTGACTACAGGGTGGGCGTCCAAAAGGGCTTCAGTATCTCTCTCATTGAACCCAATTTCTTGAAAAAGAGAATATAGCATCACCCCTAAGAAAAATAGAGTATCATAGGCAGTTAAAGAAATGAACAATCATAGAAGCACATGAGGTGTTTGAAAATTGAACTCAGAGACAGCGAAACTCACCTGAATCCACGAAAGAATTGGTAGAGCTGTCGTTGATGGCGAGGGCGTTGCATTTGAGCAGTAAAAGCGTGGAATCTTGAGGACCCAGAAAGTGTAAAGGTAGTTTATCTGGTTTCTGTGAAGTGTTAGCAGCAAATGTGAGCTTCTGAGAAGGGAGCAAAGCTGAAGGAAAGAGAGTTCGTATAGGGGGAGATAGAGCCCCAGAGAAGCAGGAAGGAGAAGGCGAAAGAGGAAACGATTTGGTTGGTGTCGACATGGCAGAGGAAGCAACACTGAGACTGTTGCTTAGCGATAAGGTAGAAGATGACGTTAGTTCAAGCTATAGCCTACAAAGCAAGAGGATTACGCTGTGGCTCCTATAGTGTCAGTCTCCAACTAAAAACGGGGTAAAAAAAAGTCATTTTATAATTGGGTATATATACCGGCGCGCCAAAAGTACGTTAATTTCAAAAAAAATTACATGTTCCATCCGATAAAGTATATATTGACATAAAAAAGTTTGTCCATAAGATAGTGAATTATGTCACCGAAAGTAAACATTGAACAATTTTCCCTAGAGTATGACCCAAATATTAACTATTAATCTACCAAAGTCAAAACAAGGAGGACCAACAAACAATAAGAGTATGTAGTAGTATACTTAACTTAATTTATTTTAATAACATAAGAACAAAGCAAAGGAGGATATGATCTCCTAAGATAAATTATAATTTGAATAGAAAATGACACTATAAAAGCTCCTGTGTTTCATTTACCGTTATTCAGTGGTTTTTCTTTACCGATCTTTTATGAAAATTCCCATATAACCAAAAGAATTGGAATTGCGTTATAAAATCAACCTCCCGGGAACAAAGGGCGGTTTTCCGCCATTTTATTTTACCCCCAAGCTTTTTCGCGAAATAGGTTATTAATTATCGAATATTTTCTAAAGCAGGGAGAAATTGTAGAACAAGAAACCTGGTACATTGCAAAAAATGGGAAGCTTCGGCCGGCACTTAACTGGACTAGTCCTCAAACATATTCATCTGGCAGAATTGCAAATATTTAGTAGTAACACTTATCAGCAGCTTCACATCTCCAGAAAAAACGATATCTTTGAGAAAATATACTGAAATAATTCGACTTGAGCAACGAAGCAATTTACATGATAGCTAGAACGTTTGCATCCTAATAAGCAGAACAAGGCGTTACATCAATAAAGAATTGCCGCAAAGAATTGTTCAATTTCTCTGCGCACTGGTACTCATATAATTCTCCCTGCTCCATTCTCTGCACATTATATAGTGGAGTATTTGTTTCTGGAAATCATGCTACATTACTCCAGAAGCAAGGTACAGATGAATTTGCAGCGACACAAGTGTGTGTAGTTGATTATTGAGCCTGGTACTGTCGATGAGATGGCTTCAGACAATTCTTAGCAACGCCTGTTCCATTTTTCTTACTTGTTGGGATGCTCTTAATTAGAACAACTGACGAAGATGCCTTCTTTAATTTTCTGTGAGACCCAGAAAAAAAAAATTATCAGACCTTCAAGTTTGGGTCACATACCCAAAAAAACAAGAAAGAAGACAGAAATTACTTCAAAATTCTTACAGGTTCCCTTGCTTCTTTTTGGAAGCCTGGCCAACAGTATCAGATGTCCTTCTACAAGTTTCTTCCAATTCATCATTCAACCAAAGCTTCTGCATAAAACAGTACAAGTCAAGACAACCTAAAAATGATTGAAATAATATTCTTACGTTAAAACCAAACCAGCTACCAATAAGCACTAGGTACCAGGCCCAACAAAATTGCCTAATATCTACAGTTAATCGACCCTTCTCCACTTAAATGTATGCGAAAGATCTATCGGCTTCTGATTAATTTATGCATGTGAAATTCCAGATTATGGACTTCTATTAACAACTTAGAAGTTCAAGATTATGAACTTCTATAAACAAATTAAATACACGTTTACTAATTATTATTATATGTAGACACACAAACAAAATTTTGTCTGTGTTGTATCTTATGTATGTAAATAACTTCCACTATGCAAGTAAACAGTGACAAGATTGTGTTGAAGAAAATAGGATTGACGAATCTGCCAATGAAGATACTATTAGTAGGAGTACTATTAAGCAAATATATCTCCGGACAAAGCAACATCAGTACTTGAGACCCGCTGTGTTCTTTTTAAACTTAGCATCTGCATTAATGTAGGAAGGATGTGAGGAACTGTGAAATAAGATCTTATGAACCAACCTCCAGCCATTTTAATGAGAATTAAAGAAAGAACCCCGCAAATTTCCAGCAGAGCATCTTAGAAATCAGATTCCATCATTTTTTGTCAGTGGAGTTTGGTCATAGAAAAAAGCTCCAAAAACAATATGGTATTTTGGGAATCAATAATGTTTTGGCGGCATTAAGAAAGAACAACCTAGGTTGTATTGGATATTTTTGTTTTCCTTTGTTGACTTTTCTTTATCTTATTTGATCTTTCAACATGTACTTTGGGTTAGTGAAATGTAATTAAAGAGATAACTAGATCTTGTTAAATAAACAACAAAAGAAAATGACGTGTTGTATAGTATTATCCTTCAAATATCAATGACAGTGTATTCACTGCATCAGAATTTGGACTTCCTTCTATATTATAGGAGTATATTCTATCATGGCATACCTCTAAATAGGTATGTTCAGGCTTACATGACTTATGATGAGGCATCTTCATGTTTTTCTTTATATTCTTACTTGTATGGTTTTTGTTCTCTCATTTTTACTTTAATAGAACTTCTCCTTCTGAAGGTGCACAATATTCTTGAAGTCCTGATATTGGTATTATTTTTTTTTTTTTTTTTTTTGAGAAAGTAACATTTGTGTATATTAATATAGAAACAGTACATAGGTTGTACTGAAAACCGTATTTACAATATGCAAAAGGAAGACTACTGGCCTACAATCCTAGCAATATTCTAGGACTTCTAGGATCGATACGGTATCTTCTGGCCACTTTTGTTTACACCAAAAATAAAAAAGTAGAACACAATTCATTTTGATCTTCTGTATTGAATTGCTTCTATCCTCAAAACATCTAGAATTCCTCTCCTTCCAGATTGTCCACCATATACATGCAGCGACAGTCCTCCATGTATATCTGCTTCAGCTCTAGTTCCAGCTTCATCCCAACTAGTGAGTACTTCAGTAATCTTAGAGGGCATTGTCCATGAAATACCTCTAAGGTTAATGAATATCTTCCAAAGTTGATATGTGATCCTGCAGTGTAGGAATAGATGGCTAGCTGTCTCAGCTGTTTCCTCACATAGAAAGCACCTAGAACATAGTGGGGTCCCTCTCTTCGTAAGATTATCCTTGGTCAAGACTACCTCCTTTGCAAGTAACCAAGTGAAACAGGATACCTTGTAAGGTATCTTGACTTTCCAAATGTGCTTCCACGGCCAATTAGAGATATGTACATTAGTATGATTAAGCAACGTGTATGCCTCATTCACCTTGAAGATTCCTCTGTTTTGGCCCTTCCACCATAGTGAGTCCCTTCCATTCTCTGGAGGCCTTTGAATGCTTCCAGTTGCTTGTAGAGTTCAGTCAGCCTCGTCAGCTCCCAATCATTTAGCCATCTATCCCAACCTCGAGGGGTCCACATCTCAGCTATTGTCTTCTGTTGGTGTTGAACTAAACCATACATATAAGGAAATAGTTCCATCAAGCTTCCAGATCCCAACCAATTGTCCTTCCAAAAAGAAGTTTTGGTACCACTCTCCACTCTGATGCATGATTGGCTCTTCACTAAAGGACAACGCGTTCTGATGGATCTCCATAAACTAACCCCATATGTTGTGTTGGTTTCTATCAGTTGTTTTCCTCTCCATACTTAGCTTTGATGACATTACACCATAGGGATTGAGGTTCTTGAGAGAATCTCCATAACCACTTCATCTTCAGAGCCTTGCTTTGATTTTTTAAGTTCCTGATGCCTAGCCCACCTTTGTTTTTGCCGATCGTCAGAGAATTCCATTTCACTAAGTGATACCCCTTCTTTTCTTTGTTTCCTTGCCATAGGAAAGATCTTCTGAGCCTATCCATTTTTTGAATAACACTTACCGGGAAGGGAAAGAGTGACATCATGTATGTAGGAAGTGAGTCAAGTACTGAGTTGATCAGAATCAATCTTCCTCCCATCGATAAGTACTGAGCTTTCTATCTGGATAACTTCTTCTCACATTTTTCCATGATTGTGTTCCATATTTCCTTAGACTTAGATTTAGCACCTAAAGGCATGCCCAGATAGATAGCAGGAAGAGATCCTACTACACTTCCCAAAATCAGTGATAGTTGCTCCATCTCAGGTACTTCATTGATCGGGTACAAATGACTCTTTTCCAGTTGATATGCAATCCTGAGATTCCTTCAAACAAGAACAAGATGATTCTCAAATACCTCAACTGCTCTTCTTTTGCATCACAAAAAATTAAAGTGTCGTCGGCATATCGGAGATGTGTAATCTCCATATTGTTGTTTCCCCTTCTTGCTACCTCAAACCCTTTGATCCAACCATTGATTTTTGCAGTTTTGATCATGTTGCTCAGCCCCTCCATAGCAATTATAAAGGCCCCTCCATAGCAATTATAAAGAGAAAAGGAGATAGGGGATCTCCTTGTCCGAGCCCTCTGTGAGCCGGGAAGAAACCTTCTGGGGATCCATTGATGAGAATGGAAAATTTAACTGAAAATATGCAAGCTCTCATCCAGTTAATCCACTTCTACCCGAAACCCATTAATTTCAGCATCTTTAACAAGAAACTCCAGTTGACATGATCATATGCCTTCTCAATGTCTAGTTTACACAGAATTCCTGGTTTTTTTAGTTTGTTTCTTGAGTCTACTGCTTCATTGGCTATTAGAACAACATCCATTATTTGTCTTCCTTTGATAAAAGTCATATGTTGTGCTTCCACCAATTTGTTAATCACCCTTTTGGGTCTCTCTGTTAGAATCTTCGAAAGCAGCTTATAAAAGCTACCTAATTAAGCTTATAGGCCTGAAGTCCCCGAGTTCCTTGGCTCCAATCTTCTTTGGAATCAAAGTTATGTAAGTTGCATTGTAACTTCTTTCGAACATCTCCTGAGAGTGGAAATTATGGAGGGCTCCCATGATATCTTGTTTCAAGATCTCCCAGCATTTGATCAAGAAACCCATAGTGTATCCGTCAGGTCCTGAAGCCTTATCTGTTGCACATAGCTTCAAACAAGCTAACACTTCTTGTTCTGCAAAATTTCTTTGCAAGAGCTCTTTTTCTTCAACTGATATTGAGGGGCAAGTTGTCGAAATTTATTTCAGGTCTCCATTCAAAACCTTCAAACCTTCAGAATAAAGATTCTTATAGAATTCAATGATCTCATATTTGATTCTCTCTGGTTCCTCAATTGTTTCATCATTCACCACTAGTTAATCGATGTTGTTGCATCTTTTTCGCGCATTAGCAGTTTGGTGAAAAAACTTAGTGTTCTTGTCTCCTTCCTTAAGCCACAGAGCCCTAGATCTTTGCCTCCGTGCAACTTCTTCATTTTTCAGATGCTCCTCATATTCCATGAGAGTAGAAGCCTTCCTCGCAGATTCCTCCTCAGTCAAAGCTCTTGTTTCTTGAATGACATCAAATGCTGCCATGTGTTTTAGCAGCTCAGATCTTTGAACCCCCAAGTTTTCCTGGCTACTTTTGCTCCATTCTCTGAGTTTGCCCTTTAAAGCTTTGAGTTTACATGCTAACACATAATCTGGCCTCCCATGGAAGTCAAAAGAGGTCCACCATTCTTTGATCCTGTCTACAAAACCTTCCGTATTCAACCACCCGTTATCAAACTTGAAGTAGGATTTGGTCTGCTCCCAAGACCCACAATGTAAAGAGATAGGAACATGGTCTGATATCAGCCTTTGTAAGATTACTTGTTTTATGTTCCTGAATCTGTCATCCCAGTCTTCTGTAATTAGGATTCTGTCAATTCTGGATGTTGTGGTGTGATTATCTCCTTTGAACCAAGTAAATGTACCCCCTTCTAATTGGAGATCAATAAGCGATAAAGTCTGAGAACTCCACCATAGCTCTAGACCTTCTGTTGCAATTCCTTTTTTCAGAGGGAAATCTGGTAACATTGAAGTCACCACAAACAGCCCAAGGCCCTTCCATCAATCCTCTTACTACCCCTATTTCCCCATACAGCTCTCCTCTCAATGTCACAATTTGGGGCATATACCCCTGTGATATGACATGCAAAGTTTTGCAAAAGGGCCTTAAATTTACATGTCAGAGTATAAGCTCCTATTTGTAATACCTCTCCTTCCCAAACTCTACTATCCCATAACATTGCAATACCTCCTCTTGTACCACTGGCTTCCAAACATGCATACCTCACCCATCTCCCTCCCCAAACCTGACTAATTACCTCTTTTATATCCCCCTCTAATTTTGTTTCCTGAAAGCAGATAATATTTGCCTTCCACTTTCTCACCAGACTTTTTATAATCCTCCTCTTAGCCAAATCGTTCAAACCCCTAACATTCCATGATATTAAATTAATCAGCATAATTCAATAACTGGCAAAATGTTCCCCTGCCTCTTTTTCCATTACTTTTGAACTTGACATCAAAGGAAACTAGATCTTTCAACTCCTTCTTTCCTTTAAATCTGTTCTTTTTGATTTCTGAATCTGATTACATCCTTCTACTTTGTCTACAACTATCGATTTGCATTAGCAGCTCCAAAGCTTCTTCTTCGTGCCCCTGAAAATCCACCCCAAACATCTTACTCAATCGGATTAAATTCTGATGAACCCATAGTGTTGCATTCATATCTCTCTGGGAATGAGTTGTGGTGCTGAACAGAGATGGGAATAGCATCGTCGCCTCCCCAATCTTCGTCGTTTCTCCCTGAAGTAAGTTGGCTTAGTTGATGTTGCTGCCCCGATTCTGCTTTTGAATGGTCTTCTCCCACACAGGTAATGGCTTTATCATCAACTATCTTATCTCCATGTAAACCTGCCCTAATTTCTTCTTCTGTCACCATGCATATAATTGAGTTTTCAGCGTGGTTTGTCGTTTTTTCAGAATCCTCGACAGTTGACGGTTGGTTTTTTGGATCGGGATACTGTTTTAGGGTAGAAGCAGTCCTTAATTCTTCTAAGCAACAGTCGAAAGTTTTGTTTTCTGAGGGCCTACGATGAAAGGCATTAAAAATGACTTGGGCTGAAAAATCAGGCCCAGATGATATTACTGGCCCATCTCTAAAGGAGCCCATCAGATCCATTTCCCTTACCCTTACCTTATTTGCATGCCTAGCACATGCCTCCCAATTAAATTCAAAGCAGCTTTTACTGTTCCCCATGTCCACAGCCAGTTGGATGTCCTTCCCATTAAATACGCAGGGGGTCTTTACCCTTAGGTCTTCCAAATTTTTCGACCCACGGGATAAAACAGTGTTCTTTCTCACCTCCGGTGACTCCACCAATTCCGGCGAACTTAACTCAAACCGAGTTTTCTTTTCCGCCCATATTGGAATAAAAAACTTTACCCCTTCTCTTTCTATGATAACCTATGTAAGAATATTTCGACCGTCACCAACAATTGCAATCCTAGCGCACTTTCTTGAGTTCCGTCTCTTCCTCGGTAGCTATCCACCCACCACAGAGTTCACCTATTTCTTTGAAGATCTTTTGTGACCACAGGTGCATAGGCACTCCCATGGCTCTGATCCAAGTAGTTTTAACTCGAAGAGAGTTAGGGATACAACCTGCAATGGGGTTCCACCATTCTAGAAAAAGTCTCTGATTTTCTCCTTGAATGATTTGTTCAACCATGTTCTTGTTTGGGAACTCGAAGAGATACAGGTCCCCAGCCATGTCTACATCGAAAGCTTTGCTCCAGTTCACGAGAAAGAGTCCTAGGGTTCCAAACCTTTGTTTTGCACCGAGGCCATACGTCAAGAATTGGATGGCAGGCACAATTCTTACTAGTTCTCCGCACAACTTTTGTGCAGTTGA
Source organism: Nicotiana undulata (assembly GCA_005239495.1). Lineage (NCBI taxonomy): Eukaryota > Viridiplantae > Streptophyta > Magnoliopsida > Solanales > Solanaceae > Nicotiana > Nicotiana undulata. The sequence continues at coordinate 4,606 of MDKH01240051.1, read as the reverse complement.
AGACTATCATGCATGTTTAATGAAAAACTGGCTGGCTCTGACTACCTTGCGGAGCAAACAAAAGATCCCAAAATCACACTGCCCGTATGAACAAACAAACTTTGGTAGAATTACTGAATGAATACGAGTTGTGGCCTCCCCATTCCTTTATCAAAGTCTAGTACTTACGGGCGCAAGTCAGTCTCTTCAAGTGGCTAACAAGGAAGCGAGATTCAAAATAGAGGTAAATTCTAAACTGGACCGAGATGGCCTATACACCAATTGACCGGCACCATTCCTGAGGAAACGAAGATCGATGCAAGAAGACCCCCCACCAAGACGTGTAAATGGCAGAAATTTTACAGCAGTAGAACGAACCTTGGGCTTGACATGACAGCACCTCGCGGCTCCCTTTTTAGAGCTAGGAACTGGGAAAGAGTATCCGATAGATAGTCTGATCTGTTCTGATAGATCGAAAGAGACAGAGGGAATCTCGAAACCCATCTTCTGATATCTGCTAGGGTGGGTCTCTCCTTGACTTCCTTCCCAAAATATCCAATGACACATCTTTGGATTCTGAAGTTATTTCATGGACTTTCAAGCTAAATAGCATATATCCTAACACCTAGTTACAGGGCAGTAGGCCGCAATAGTGGGTGTGATAATGCATATTATGGGTGCCATTTACATATTCTTGGTAGATGAACCTCTAGAATTTTATTGATATAGAAGCCTTATGGTACTGCCCTAATTTTACTTAGCCAAATGTTTAATATATCATCTTTGCATATGGCAGGCGCTTCTGTATTTCAAGAGTATCTAAATCTTTGTTTCTTTTTTATTATCATTGTTTTATCATGCTCATTCTTATTCAACTCAAGTTGCACACTTATTTATATATATATGATTAGTAAAAGAATGTCGATTTCCTTATCAAGAAAGAAAGAAAAGAATGTCCATTTGAAAACTGCACTCAGATGCCATAAATTTTGGTTTAGGATTGAAAATTTTGTAATAGGACATGGAAATATCACGTTGATTGTTCGAGTTAGGAGTAAGCCTTAATAGGTTTAGTCTTTAGAACAAAAAATTTTGACTCACCATGACGAATTAAGTTAAATATTCTAGTAGTACTTAATGGTAAATAATTATTATATCTGAAACTAGTACCACTTCCCTGAGTTCAACAATAATAACAACATACCGGAGACCTCATGTCTCCTTTTTTTATGACAAAAAATAATTTTTTTACAAACCAAAAGAAGGAAGGAATTTCAAAACTTAAAAAGCTTCACAAACTTGAAAAAGTTCTATTAAAACAAATATGAGAGTAACAAAAACCATATCAATAAGAAAAAAAAGGACATAGGATGAAAACATTTCATCATAAACGCATGTGCTGAACTTACCTATTTAGAGATTTGGCATAATAGGATATATAATCAACAAGAAAGTCCAATTCTAATGCAGAGTACACACTATAGGACAATACTATATGTCACATCATTTTAGTTTGTCATTTATTAAATGAGATCTAGTTATCTTGTCGATATTAATTCACTAACTCAAAGTACCAGTTAAAAATGAATTAAGAAAAGAAAAGTGAACAAAGAACAAAAATATCTAAAACAACCTAGGTTGTTCTTTCACAATGTCAGCAAAATTCTTTGGCACTCGAGTCCCAGCGATGCCGCCAAAACATTGTTGATTACCAAATCACACAATATTTTTCATCTTAGTGCATCTTACCTCTAATCTCACAAATTTCTACCAGGAAAAAAAAACTTCAGATCTTCCGGTATAATGGAGCTTGGTCACAGAAAGTATAGACTTGCAAACGGGATGAAACAGCTTGAACTATGTATCAGATGCTGAAGAAACATACTACAGCCTAGAATGAAATAATTCCATGTTCAAGAAGGAAAAACTTGACAGTAATTACCAAATATGGTCATTATTAGAAAGATTGTCAGAAATAACTATACATAGTTCATAAAACGAAAAAAAGTGCATAGTACCATCTTGTGACAAAAAAAGAACAATTTTGAATTCGGTGGACCGCACATTTAGGGACTAGGAACATCTTCAACCGCATGATATGGCAAGAGGAAAACCAAGAAAAGCTACCATAAATATCGGAGAGGAGAGCTCCAGCATTTTTTTTAATGAGAAAGAAGAGAGCTCCAACACATTATTATTGTGAACTTTCTGAAAAAAACATGAAGTATGGTTAATGACACATATGACTTAGAAATAGCAGCATAGCAACTCTATTATCATTTTGAAATTGAAGGCTAATAAGTAGTACAAGATACATGATCACAGCTCTCACTTGCAACAGAGCCAGAAATCCATATGAGAACTAGAAAAGGCTAATCTAGTTACACACCCATAGCAGGTTAGGCACCCCAAATCAAGGCTTCTTCTAAAAGAAATGTCGTGTGTGCCTCAGTCATCAGAAAGTAGCACCAGCATATGCTAAACTTTAACACAAGATTAAACAACATGTGGGCCGAGACAACCCTTTTCAATACTTAGGTTAATAACTAAGCAACAGAATAACCCAGGACTAGCTAGCTTAGTATGATTAAGTGCCACATTTTCCTACTGTGATCTACCTTCAAATTCAAAGTGCACGTGACAAGTGAAAACCATGATCGAATATGTCACAGGAAGAGAGCAAATTCCTTTCATTCTCATGATGAAGGCCAAAGGTTGTACGAGAATATCAATAGCCATCATTTAATTGGGCATGTACAGTTCCATTACCTCAAAGCAATACAAGTTGAATTGACATGTAGATACATTCTGTGTAACGACCCAGCCGGTCGTTTTGTGTGTTGGGACTCCGTTCCCGTAAATGACTCTTTCCATAGCGGCTACTCGTGCCTTATGACTTGTGTGGGCAGGTAGTTCGAGATTCAGAAGTGATTTGGCCGGTTCAGGAACACTTGGTTCCTGAAGGCTAGCCTATTTGGCTAATTTTTGGTTCCGAGCAGCATTTTGAGCAAACGATCCCGGAATCGAGTTCTGACAGCTCCAGCAGCTCCGGATGATGATTTCGGACTTGGGAGTGTGTTCGCCTCGGGTTTCTGATGACCCGGGAGTATTTCGGCACCTGAATTGGAATTCAGGATTTCATGAGATTTGGAATTCAGCCTGGAATTGGACCTCGTGATATCATGGTCCGAATGGAATTCCGGAACTGGCAATAGTTCCGTATAGTCATTTATGACTTGTCCGCAAAATTTGGGGTCATTCCGAGCAGTATAGACCCTTTCGGCGTATTGGTGAGCCATTTGAATTTTCTTGAAATCTTAACTAAGGGGTTTTGGAGAGTGATTCCTAGTTTGGACGATGTTTTTAGTGTTCTGGGAGCTCGAGCGAGTCCGTCATATGATTTGGAATTGGTTGGTGTAATTTGTCGAGGGTTCGGGTGGGCCCAGGGGTCTCTCGGACCCCAATCGGGGTCAAAAACCAGCAATTTCATAGTTGGTGTGGCTGCTTCTAGTGTGACCGCACCTCAGCCGCAGGCGCGAGCTCGCACCAGCGGAAAATCAATCGCAGGCGTGGCTCCTTCCGCAGGAGCGGCTCCGCAGGCGCGACCTCCCCAGGGCCCAGGCCTTTGTCGCAGGAGCGGACCAGGCTCCGCAGGCGCGACCTCCCCAGGGCCCAGGCCTTTTCGCAGGCGCTACCTTTTTCTCGCAAGGGCGAGTTCGCACCTGCGATCCAAAGGTCGCAGGGGCGGAAACTGCTGACCAGCCCTATAAAAGGCCCATTCCGTGAATTTTCTTCCCAAACACATTTTCTCCTCCATTGTTGCACACCCCAATAGATCCAGAGCAGTGATTTCGGCCTAAATTACTCAGGTAAGTAATTCTTTGGCTTCCCGCATGTTTATTACTTCAATTCTTGAAGAATTCCACTTCCATAATCCATGAGAATTCATAAGAAATGTTGGGGATAATAGGGGGTTCTGAGAAAAATTGAATTTCTTATTTTTGGGCCATTATAGGATGATTAATTGAGTTAATCTTGATCCTTAGGCGATGTATAGCGCATTTCTTCAAGAATCGTAATTTTTCGGACGCCGAGACTCGGAGTTGAATATTCCAAGTACGTCAAGAATGTGTTTTAAGGGAAATCTTTGATAAATCCTCCTCGATTCCTCCTAAATTGATATAATTATGTGTTTTTGGCTAGTTGCGAGCCATCGAAGGTAACTCGGAGGATTCGTGCGTCTTGTTGATTGGTCCGTTGACCGGAGGAGTACTTGTCCAGGTGCTCCTTTCCAAACTTTGTAAGGGGAAAATGTCCCCTAGGCTCCTTGTTGCTATTTGTGATTATTGAGGGGGCCGCCTACGTACCACGTGACGAGAGTCCGTACGTGGCATCTATACTGTATGTTGGGTAGCCATAGGACCCACGAGCATAGCTGTTTGTTTGATATTATCTTATGCCTTGTACAAGTTATTTGCCGATATACGATGAAATGGAGCTATGATAGCTTTGAGTTAAAATATACATATTGTTCAGATAAGAATTATGAATTTCATCAATTGATTAATTGAGTTACTCCTGATATAATCAATAAAGAGAACGAAGTTAATGAGATAAATCTTGATCC
>ML291167.1:365-11637 GCA_005239495.1 Nicotiana undulata | reverse complement strand
GACTTGTTGGTATATTTGGACGGGGGCTCGGGTGGGCCCAGGTGCCTCCCCGACCCCGCGCGAGGCCAAAAACCAGCAAAAACCACTGCTGGTGCACAACAACTGGTGTGACCGCAGGTGCGGTTGCCCAGCCGCAGGTGCGATCCCCAGCCCTTTACCCAGAGTCCGCAGGCGCGAGACTCAAGCCGCAGGCGCGTGACCGCAGGTGCGGTCCAGGCCATCGCAGGCGCGAGTTTTCTCGCAGGGGCGACCAAATTCCGCAGGAGCAGCCTCCGTAGGAGCGAGCCCTTTTCCGCAGGTGCGGCCCTTTCTGGGCTGGCCCAAGTCCGCATGTGCGATCTTTTTTCCGCACCTACGATCCCGCAGGCGCGAGCCCCCTTCCGCAGGTGCGGAAATTGCCCAGTGAAATATTAATTTCCAAGACAGTGTTTAGACGGGATTCCTCCAGAAATACACGAACTCTTCCTTCTCCAAGCCCTTTAGGCTTCCATTGAAGCTTCCTTTCACCAATACTTCGTGGGTTAGTGAATCTTAACTTGTTTTCTTCATTTTCCATTAATCTTTATTGAATTCCTAAGCCTAAAACATGCAATTTAAGGTAGAAATTGGGGTAATTGGGTAGTGTTAGGTTTTTGGGATTTTTGGGTGATTCAACCCCAATTTGGGGTCGAATCTTAAAACAAATTGTATATTCTTAATCGTGGGGATATGGGTGATCGGGTTTTGGTCCGAACCTCGAGTTTCGACCACGTGGGCCCGGGGTCAAATTTTGGAATTTTAGGAAGAATGATTAGAAATGGGTAATTAGGCTATGGGTTTGAGTTATTGAGTCATTATTGATATACTTGAGTTGAATATGTCTGGATAATATCGTTTTGGAGCCGGACTATAAAGGAAAGGAGGTGTTAGAGGGTTGATCGCTCTATTTTGGACCCGAGGTAAGTGACTTGCCTAACTTCGGTGAGGGAATAGGTATTGTTTGCTACGTGTTTACTTGTTAATCATGTTCGTTGCATAGGTAGAGTGACGAGTACCTATGTGATGAGAGTCTAGCATGACCGTGAGTCTAACGTGATAGTAATCGTAGCTTTTCTTCCATGTCTTTTATATTATGAAATTGCCATTATTTGTAATAGTATGTTGTTGGTTGTGGTGAAAGAATGAGACGTAAATTGTTGTTGAGGATGAATATTTGTTGTCAAAGATACTCTGTTGAGATTGGTATAGCTGAGACCCTTGCCGGGCAATTGTGTGTTTAATATTGATATGTACCCCCTCGTTGAGCATTATTGTCTTGCATTTCTATTATATTGAAATTACCTTGCCATTGCTATTTATATTGTTCTGGTAAGGGAGAGGGGTGATGTTATTGATATGCACGAGGGGACATGCCGTGCCGAGTGTTGATATTGTTATATATATGCACGAGGGGACATGTCATGCCGATTGATATTTATTATATACACACGATGGGACATGCCGTATTGTGATGTTGTGATATTGTGATATATGCACGAGGGGACATGCCGTGCCGATTTGATATTTGAGATTACGCACGAGGGGACATGTCGTGCTCTGTTATTTGATTGATTCCCGTATACTGATAGTTATTTCTTCGGTTTCTGTTTTTACTTTCCAGCCGCATTCTTAGTGTACCGATGTGAATTAGATGTTGTTTTCCTGCATTCCCAAGATGTACACTCCATAGCTTGTTTTATCGTTTAAGTTCCGATATTATTGCTGCCCCGTTAATATATTCCCCTATTTGTTCCCATATCTCTTCTATTTGATCATACTTGTCTTCATTATCGGTTAATTCTTGTATATATATCTGCTTAGATTAGGACAGGTGATCGTAGCTAAGTCTAGCCTCGTCACTACTTCGGCCGGGGTTAGCCTTGCCACCTACTCAGTACATGGGGTCGAATGTACTGATACTACACTGCACTTCCTTGTGTTGTGCAGACCCTGCTACCGGACCCCGTGGAGCGTTCTGAGGGAGATACCTTCAGTCCACGTCAGAGCTTCGAGGTATACACTGGCGTTCGTGGATCCCGAGGCTTCTTTCCTTTACCGCTTCATTGTCTTTCTCCTTATTTTCAAGACATTGTCGTATTTTCATTCCAGACTTGTATTTAGTATTCTAGTAGCTAGTCCGTGAGATTGTGACACCCCGGTTTTGGGAGTTTAGGTTATTTCATGATTGTTATGTTCTTCCTTTCTGCATTCGAGTTTTGTTATTTTTATTATCGATGTTGGAAAGATTATTGTTGGGAAATATGCAAAGGAGAAATAAAGGAAAGGTATGTTTTGATGTACGGTTACACGGTTTCCCACTAATGATCCAGTATATGATTGAATTAGTTAAAGTTGAAGGGTTAATGGTTTATCTCTTATTAAACGATTTTAAATTACTATTGCAAGTTATACGTTGGCTGGCCTAGCGGGTTCAACGTTAGGCGCAGTCACGGCCTAAAGGGTGGGAATTTGGGTCGTGACACCATGAGATGCTAGTGCTTCGGCCTTTGGCCTACCAGGGAGTTTCTTTTACCCTCTTGTATGTATGGGTGTGCATTGGGGATAATGCACAATTTTAAGTGTGGGATGATGAGACTGTCTGGGTGACTTTCTATGCTATTTTAATTGTGTTAGTTTAATGGAATAATTTATTTTTTTACAAAAATAGAAAAGATTGGACTTTTCCCGACGATGGATCTATTAGACAATTTTCTTGAAGAATTTAAGTCTAAAGAAAAACAAAAACAAAAAGATTTTCTATTGTTAGGTAGTGTAGCAATTCCCCCTTGGTTTTTCTTTGTGTCGCGGTTCTTTTCCAAGGGTTTTGTCTGAACCAAGTGTAGTTAGTTTTTTTTAGGAATAGGAGCCATTGTGTTGTGTTTTGAATTGAAGCAATATATCTTGACTTTGTTATGCGTTGAGAACAGTGAGTACTTTGGTTATGACACTTAGGCTCAGTTTTTGACTCTTGTATAAGTACCTTAAATTATATTATTTTAAGTTTGCTTAAGTGCTTTGAATAGAATGTCTTGATGAATCCAATCCTGAGTGAGTTAAGTGCCATGTGTGTGTCAGGTTTGTGTGTTATTCTGTGCATTGCATTTGATGTCTAGAACTTGCCCTGTGTGTTTGCAAAGCGAAATAGTAGTTTTGTTCAGTCTTGGAAGTGATATAGGCATTTCTTTGTTGAGACAACTATATATATTAACCTGCCTAATTGTTATGTATCGTAGTTAACCCCTTTTAGCATGTAATCCTGTTTCTTAGGCAACCACATTACAAGCATTACCCATTTGTTTGAATTAACTATATATTTGTACCTTTTAACCTCTCATGAGCACTTGAATAGTTATGAACTGTGTAAAAGTTAAAGTGTGGGGTGGCTGGTTTGGATTTTGAGTGGAACTAATGAAATAAGGAGAAAGGTAAACTATTTTAAAAAAGTAATAGCCACTTGAAATTAAAAAAAAAAGTTGTATTGTTGCGGGAAAAAAAATATTCCTTGATAAGTGGTGACTCTTGATGTAATTGTGTTTAAAAAAGTATGGGGTAATAACATTGATGTGAAGGTGGAGTTTGGTTTTACATAAGTATGGGGTTTGAATGTTAATGTATATGTATTAAAGTGTGATGATAGTCTATAATTACGTATTTTAGTCGCTTATTACACTCTAGTTTACTGCACTTTAATTGAGTTTGAGCTTTAATCGCTAGTGTTTTGCACTATGTGTGTTTTATGCCTTGTAGCAGTGATTCAGAGCTATATAGATGTTATAGAATGAATTTAAGTGATTTGAAGCTTTGAAGTCTAAGTAAAAGCTCAAGGAATTAATCTGGGATCGTGTTCGGGGGTCAAATTTGATAGTTGAGAACAAACAAAGACTCGATGAGGCATATTGCGCACTGTCTAGTCAATTGGACATAACATTTTCCTCCGAACTTCATTTGGGATATATAATATATGGTTGTAAAACTAACTAAAAGAACTACAATTTTCATGTTTTAAGTTTTTTCAAATTCCGAACGGAACATGGTGAAAGACGCGGGCGAAACCGCGACCGCGGAACTGGACGCAGCAGAATCAGAGAACTGGTAAATGGTCGCGGCCGCGAGCGTCTAGGATTAAAAAAACAATCCTTTTTCGCGTGGGAGAAGGTATAATTGTTTGGGGCCGACCCTACTTGGTATATATACATGGGAGAACGTTATTTTTTAGAGATGGGACATATTTTGGACTCAAATTCGACCTAAGGAGGCAGAGACACAATAGGAGCAAGGCGGAGAATTCTTCTACAAGTTTTTCCTTCCTCTTCCAATTTTTCATTGTTGGTTATGACTTTTAGTGTTGTATTTTTACATACTATTATGAATAGCTAATTTTTTATCTAGGGTTTTGATTGAACCTTTTGTAGGATAAATTCTTGTTATGTTTTTATATAATTTTGCCCAAGTTTAATCTCTATTTGTTCAACTACGTTCTTGTTGTAGTTGATTGAAGGGCCCTCAATTAGTTGTTCCTATTTATTATGTATCTACTTGAGAGAGAGTGCATATTTAGGTAGTTTTTTGAACAACATCACTCCTGTAGTATAGGAGAGATCCATAACCGAGGGTTTAGAGGTTGGATTAGAGATAACGATATCTCGGGTGCAATCTAAAGTGAATTGTAATGCAGTTTAGCTAGCGTAACTTGAGAGAGTGCGTCTAGTAGATTATCATAATTACTTGAGAGAGATTTATGATAGCTGGAGTGTTCATGATCGATAGAGAATACTTAAGCGAAATTATAGAAGACATAGCGGGAAGGATTCCGACAATTGGGGAAATCTTTTCTCCAACCCGTAGTATCTTTAGTGTTAATTTACTATTTTAAATTGTTAGTTAATTATATATAAGAATACTAATATTTATAACATAAGAATTGTTCGAGCTTATCTTCTAAGCAATATTGAACAATTGTAGCTAAGCCTTAGTTCTCTGTGGGATTCGACTTCGGACTTGTAAACTGGATTATATTTGCAACGACCACTTTGTCCTTTTTATAAGGCATAGTTGGGCGTGATCAAAGTGCTTAAGAAGGTGTAGTCACTCTTATATCTAAATATATCCTACCCGTCCCGTAGCCTACATTACAACCAAATAATTCCTACTTGATCCTAGACTGGATGAGCTCAATTAGCATAGTAGTATACTACGCGCAGGCCTATGGTGCATCTTTTGTGGAATATGAATGTTATTTCTGAGAGTGAGTGAATTCTTTCTATCTTGAGTTCCTAAGTGTTCTTAAATTTTATTGTGTGAAACTACTCTCTTTTGTTGTGTGAGGGCACTTGATTCATGAAGGAAAGGTAATGTCAGTGACCTCTATGTTAGAGTAAGTGGGTGAGTTGTTAATAATGTGTGGTACTTGTGAGTCAAATCTTGAGGTGAATATGTTACGCTTTTGTGCTTAGTCTATTTCAAATATTCTTGATGTGATGACTTAGGAGAATTGTTTATAAAGGTCGTGTTTATATGAAGTGTAGTTTGATTACTCGAGGACGAGTAATGGTTTAGGTGTGGGGTGTTGATTATAGTCTATAATTGCGTATTCTAATCGCTTGTTACACTCTAATTTATGGAACTTTAATTGAGTTTGAGCTTTAATCGCTAGTTTTTTGCACGAATTGTGTGTTTTATACCTTGTAGGAGTGATTCCGAGCTATATAGATGTTATGGAATGAATTCAAGTGATTTGGAGCTTTGAAGTCTGAGTAAAAGCCCAAGGAATTAAGCCAGGATCGTGTTCAGGGGTCACATTTGATAGTTAAGAACAAACGAAGACTCGAGTAGGCATATTGTGCACTGTCTAGTAAAATAGACATAAATCTTTGCTCCGAACTCCATTTGGGCTATATAATATATGGTTGGAAAGTGCTACAACTTTCATGTCTTACGTTTTTCCAAATTCCAAACGGAACAGGGTGAAAAACGTGGTCGAAATCGCGACCGCGGACTGAGGCAGTGCACTGGGAAAATATCGCGCCCAGGACCGCGGTTGGGACCGCGACCACAATCGGGCTGCCAGAAAACTGTCCTTTTTCGCGTAGGAGAAGGTATAATTGTTTGGGCCCGACCCTACTTGGTATATATACATGGAAAAATGGTATTTTGAGGAGGTTGGACATACTTTTGACATAATTTAGACCTAAGGAGATTGGAGATTCGACCTAAGGATGCAGAGACACACTAGGAGCAAGGCGGGGAATTCTTCTACGAGTTTTTTCTTCCTCTTCTTATTTTTCATTTTTGTTTATGACATTTAATATTTTAGTTTTACATACTATTATGAATAGCTAATTTGTTATCTAAGGTTTTGATGGAACCTTTTGTAGTATAAAGTCTTGTTATGTTTTTATATAATTGAGCCGTAGTATTTTCTTTATTTGTTCATCTATATTCTTGTAGTTGATCGAAGGGCCCTCGATTAGCTGTGCCTATTTAGTATATATTACTCAGGAGAAAGTTCATAGTTAGGTAGTTGTTGAACAACAATACTCCCGACGTATATGAGGGATCAATAACAGAGGGTTTAAAGGTAAGATTAGAGATAAGAAAACCTTGGGTGCGATCTAAGTGAATTGTACTTAAGGATGGCTAGAGTAATTCGGGAGAATATGTCTAGTATATTGTTGTAATTTTTTGGGAGAGAGTTACGACAGTTAGAGTGCTCATGATCGATAGAGAATACTTAGGCGAAATTATAGAAGACGCAGCGGGAAGGATGCTGACAATTGGGAAAATCATAACTCTAGACCTCCTTAATCTTTTCTCCAACCCGGAGTATCTTTAGTGTTAATTAACTACTTTAATTTGTTAGTTAGTTAGTTAAACACAAGAATCTTAATATCTATAAGTTAGGAATTATTCAAGCTTGCATTGTTGGTGATAGTGAACAATTGTAGCTAGATCGTAGTTCTCTGTAGGATTCAACTCCGGACTTGTAAACCAGATTATATTTGCAACGACCGCTTAGTCCTTTTTATAAAGCATAGTTGGGTGTGATCAAGAGTTTAATATATCAAGATATATGCAAACTTCTCATATGAAATATGACTTGACTAAACTAAAAAATTCAAGAGTGAAACAACTTCTTATAAAAGGAAAAGATTGCACGTGCAAAATCATTTGAAACTTTAATTGTTGTTCCTTTTTTCTTCTTCTTCTTCTTCTTCTTCTTCTTCTTGTAGAACAAGATTACAAGGCAACTCTAATGAAATATCAGAAAGATTTATAGCAAAATCTTTTGTAACATAAATAGCTCTAAAATATGAATGTTGGATGAATGATGTTGCCATTAACTTATAATTCTGCTATTATTTGCTTCTTGCTCTTGCAGACAAGATCCTACATATTTAAACCCTTCAAATGGCATATGCAGCAATACAAGGATAATACGTAGAAGATTGACAATAATGTCTTATATACAAAAATTACAACGTGTTAATCTCCTATATACCATGCATGTAGTTATCGCAACAGTTCAATTTTCTGCCTCTGAAAATGAAGGATCTTCTTTCAAGTTTGTTCGAAAATAATTTCATTTAAGTTTATGTTGCAACAAGAGGTTGTTCATGATAGAGGAGCCGAAGAGGATGAAAGGACATCAGGTATATCGTCTATAAGAAAGTATTATGTGCGACGCATTTGATTACATGCTTTTATCAAATCAACTCAGAATAACCAATAACAATTATACTCCCTCCTTTTTAATTTATGTGAACCTATATATTTTTTCGTCAGTGTAAAAAAAGAATGACTCTTTCTCTATTTGAAAATAATTTACCTTTATGCAATGATTTATAGCCACACAAAATATATGTGTCTCATTTTACACCACGAGTTCCAAAGTCTTTCTCTTTCTTAAACTTTGTGCCCAGTCAAATGGGTTCATATAAATTGAAACAGAGCGAGTATGTAATGATTGTTGTTCTCCGTAGGTTCAGATTGATATCCAATAATCTTTACTTGGACAAATAAGTCACCATCCGATGATCCACGTGTAGTTTACCTAATATTCTATTGATATTTGAAGGTATAAGTTTACTAGATTAGCTAGCTTATTAGAAGTAGCATGTGATAGATGCTTAATAAAAAAAAAGGTAGCCTTTCACGTTCCGTTGCAACATTTGATTCAACAAAAGTTGGTGGACGTGCAAAATACATAGGCTTGTTTATGATGGATTTTTTGAAAGCTTACTTAGCTAGTAATTGTGCTATTTCATCGCCCTCCCAGAAGCTATCGGGGTCGGAATAGAATTTCGGAAGTTGGAATAGGTTCGTAGTGTCGTTTGTGATATCTGTGCAAAATTTTAGGTCATTCAAACGTGGTTTGGTTGGTTTCGGTATCGTTGGCGAATTTTGGAAGTTTAGAAATCCTTAGGCTGGAATTTCGAGTTAATTTGGTGTTTTGATGTTGTTTTGAGTGTTCCAAGGGTTCGGCTAAGTTCGGGTGATGTTATATGAGATGTTGGTTTATTTGGTTGAATCCCCGAGGGGGTCGGGATGATTTCAAATGGCCAGCGGGGAGGTTGAACCTTAGAAATCTGCTAGTATTGCTGTTGTTCTGGTTTTTCGCACCTAGGGAAGGGTGATAGCAGGTGCAGCTATCGCAGGTGCGGTTTTGGTGTCGCAAGAGTGGACTTCGGCATGCTTGATGTCTATCGCAGATGCGGATGGTGTGTCGCACCTGCGAGCCCGCAGGTGCGGTGGATCGATCGCAGGTGCGGAAGGGGAGCTTTAAGTGAAGTCTGCAGATCCGGACGTTTGGTCCCAGATGTGGAACCCCTGGGGAAGAACATATAAATTTTTCATACGGGTTGGAGCTTTTGGGAGAAATTTAAAAAGGGATTCAATGGGATTTTCGTGGAGGTAAGTTACTTGAACCTAAAACTTGATTCTATGGTGGTATTTAACTGATTGAGCATGAACTTTGTGGGATTTAAGGGTTAAAATTGGGGGATTAGGTCTTGAAACTTGAGACTAAGAATTGGGTGATTGAGGGGGCAAATGAGGTTAGGTTTTGATAAATTTGGTATATATGGACTCATGAGAGGATAAGGATTCTAGTGTTGCGATTTTTATCGAATTCCGAGACTTGAGCCGGGGGGTCAGGTTTTTCAAATTTCGGGATTGTTGATGCAATTTGATTATTTTCGAGTGGGTTTTGTTCCTTTAGCATATATTGATGATATGAATTTGATTTTGAATAGATTCATGGCGATTTGAGGCCGAGTCGAGCGTCAAGGGCATCGCGGAGTAGACTTTTGTCCGGTTTGAGGTAAGTAATGATTGTGAATCTTGTCCTGAGGGTATGAAACCCCGGATTTCACGTCGTTTCACTATGTTGGAGTGTCGCACATGCTAGATGAAGAGCGTGTGGCATGCACCATTGGGGATTGTGACTTGGAACGTCCCGTAGCAACTATTAAGTTTCGTATTTGACTGGAAAACTATATGATATTTTGTATTTTAGAAAGTATTACTATGTTTTGGGCTGAATGCCATATTTGGGCCTTGTGCCAAGTTGTTTGGATCCTTAGGGGTTTTTTACTATTGATTCCTCACTATTATGTTTTAATATTTACACTCAGTCATGCCATGTTTTACTAATTTCATAACTCAGTCTTATTTACTCCGTTTTGTTGAAATAATGATATTTTGGGGCTGAGCACCCTGTTTTACTGATAGCCCGAGTGACTTGAGAGATTTCTGACTGAGTGAGGCCGAGGGCCTATGTTGTAAAGGTATCAATGGATCGGGTTGCGCGCCGCAACATGTTGTACTGTTTTATGATATATGAGAGGTCGCGTGCCTGATTGATTATGCCACGAGATGGCTTGTTATAGCGCTTGGGCTGTAGGAGCCCCTCCAGATTCTGTACACTCTCAGTGAGCGCAGGTACCTACTGAGTGCGAGTGCCGAGTGATTGGGAGGCATGAGTGGGCGTGCGGTTGCTCGAGGGGCTGATTATGAGTGATTGTGAGGTATGCCTGAGGGACTGATTCCGAGTGATGTTATGCCCGAGGGACGGTTTATGGTACATGTTTTTGCCCGAGAGGCTATTTATGATTTTTATCACTTTTACTCTAAGCTTCTGAAATTTCTGTTGAAACTGTTGGAAAAAAATCTTCAAATGATTTTACGAAAATCGACTTTTAAGCGTGATGATTTGACATATATACTGTTGGAAAGAAGAGTTGTACTTACTGTGAATTTATGACATGTACTTATGTGTTTTTTTACTGCTCAGACCTTATTTACATGTCACGACCCGTTTCTGGGTTGTGATGGCGCCCGTCGTGGAACCAGGCTAGCCAACCGTTACAACAATACTCAATTCATTTACTAGAGAAATTTACTCATCATTGGTTCAATTCATAGAAATACGGACAGTTTTTAATCATTTAAAACAGTCTAACAAAAGGAATAAGCTCCAACAATCAATCTAGGATCTAGAGTCACGCAGTCATGAGCTACTAACATCAATACAACTGAGAATAATAATACTGAAGTTTTAAGTCTCATATTTTTTAATACAGAAGGGAAGAATAGGGAAGAGAGGGACGGGACAGCGAATGCCAGCTGCTACCTCGTCGGCTCTAAGAGAATAGCTGATATCACTGCTCCGCGTCAAATCTCGGTGCACCTGGATCTGCACACACAGTGTGCAGGTAAGTAACGAAAACAACCTATGGTCTGAGGAGGTAGTGACGAACTCAACCTCCGTAATCACAGTTCGAACAATGAATATTTCAGGAATAACCGAGTATATCAGTGACAATATCCGTAAATAACAATTAAATGCCATGTATGTATCATGCAACTCTCACAGGTAGTCCTCTCGGTACACATAATTGGCCATTGGCCCAGGGAAATCCATCCCGTAACATGTACGACGTGGTGACTCAGTCACTAAGTACCGAGGGAGCAGGCCAATTCAGCCTTTCGGAGAAATCCATCTCCGGGATATCATACTCATCCATAATCTGTACCAGGGAAATCCATCCCTCCATATCTCATAAACAGTATCTGTGCCAGGGAAATCCATCCCTCTATATCTCATATCTCGGACAAATCCATGTCCAGGGAAATCCATCCCTCAATATCTCATATCTCGGACAAATCCATGTCCAGGGAAATCCATCCCTCAATAACTGTGCGCTCACTAGGGGTGTAAATACTCCGGAGGGGCCGCCAAGAATATGGCCCAAGC